>VXBU01003866.1:24115-59883 GCA_013400315.1 Bombycilla garrulus
AAAAAAAAAAAAAAAAAAAACACAGTGTCTTCTGAATATATCTAAACAAAGAATATTTGATGTAATTTATCTGGCCTTCCAACAGAGTTTCATAAGCTCCCTTATACAATGGAATTCTTAAAGTGCTGCAACAGACTAGAAACAGGTGGTGAAATTTGAATGGTACTGAGGTGAGAGGAGTTCTGTCATTGAATTTGTTGACGTTATGCATTTAGCCAGAAAATCCCTGTGGGAATGAATGGCCACTTTCCAATTTGGCAAAAATATTAGAATGCAGTAATCCATGCATCTCTGCTATGACTAGTTTTGTAGAGGATAGTTATACAAATATAAATTAAACTCTCAAAGCAGGGATAAGACTGAGATGCCAGAAACAGCAACATGATGCAAGCTAGTCAATATTTAATAAGACTTTGCAGACACTACCCAGGGTAGCAGAACAAATTTCAGTAATAAATGCAAGGTCATGCTTTTTATGAGAACCAATCTGAACCATTGATCAATGTTGTTTGACTCTGTATTTACTAGAACAATTTAGAAGAAAAATCTAAGGCCTGTCACATAACTAAATGTTTATGATAATTTTTGCAAAAAAGAAACCACTCAATTTCTGTTTGAACAGATGTCTGGATTCATAAGCATCTCTTTGCTCAGGTTCCTTCTCCAGTTTAGCAGAAATGACACAACTGCCATCTCTCTCCTCCCAAGCTCAATAATTAGAAACTGAAATTGCAAAGCCAGGATGTCAACATTTCTGCGAACAGACTTGCAGTGCAGCTTGTAACATTTACCAACTCGGAAAACACAAATTTTTCAGAGATTTTACACAGATGAAGGTCAGGATTCGGGGACAGAGCAATATGGGTTGCATTGTTGGGGGAATCTGCTGTAGACCTCCTGACCAGGAATATGAGGTAGAAAAGGCCTTTCAGGCAACTGGAAGATGTCATATGGTGACGTGCCCAGATCCTCAAGTGGAAATATAACTACCCCAATATCTGCAAGAAGGACAACATAGGAGAGCATGAACAACCTGTAGATTTCTGTAGGGAATTGTTGATAACTTTCTGTGGAGCTAATGCGAGGAGAACCATATTAGACCTCTTACTGACAGCAAGGAAGGTCTGGCCAGAAATGTTGGGATGAGACAGAGAAACACAGACAGAGATGAGACAGAGAATTTCAGAAACATGAGAGAGTAGAACAGAGCAAAAAACAGGACCTTAGGCCTAGGCTTCAGGATGATAGATATGGGCCTATTCAGAGATCACTTTGGAAGAATCCTGTGGAATATGGTCTTGAAGAGAAGGGAGGTCCACAAGAGCTTGCTGATTTGAAGTTCCATAGATCCACACCAACATAAAGGAAGTCAAACAAAGATGGAAAGAGACCTGTATGGATGACTGAGGACTGACTAAATTCGGGCAAAACCCCAAAGTGCTCAAGAGATGAAAGCAAAGATGCATAACCTAGGAGGAATATAGAGATACTGTGTGAGCTTGGAGGGATGAGCTTAGGAAAGCTAAAGCCCACATGGAATTCAATCTCACAAGAGACATGAAGGACAACAAGAAAACCTCCTTCAGGTAGGTATGCCAGAAGCAAAATGAAGGCTAGGGAAAAGGTGGACCTGGTGCTGAACAGGGTAGAGAATCTGGTGACAAAAATACAGGGTATGCTGAGGTACTCAATGCCTTCTTTCCTTTGTTATTAGCTGTTAGGGTCAGTCTCTGGAAATCCCAGACCCCCTAGACCACGAAGAAAGTCTGTGCCCAGGAAGGCTTGCTCTTATAGAGGAGGGTTCTCACATTAGGAAACATTTAAATAAAACAACTTACACATGTCCTTGATGGATCGCACTCCGGAATGTTGAGGGAGGTGTCTGAGGTAATAGCACGGTCACTCTCAACTATCTTTCAAAGGTGCTGTCTGAGAGAGGTCCTGGTCTGCATTATGCAGCATGCTGCCAGACACACCCGAATTGCTGGCTCCCTTTCTGGGCTCCCAAGATACGCACATGCTGAAGCAAGCCCAGTGCAGGACCACAAAGATGATAAAGGAACTGGAGCATCTCTCTTGTGGAGTGAGGCTGAGAGAGCTGGGACTGTGCAGTCTGGAGAGGAGAAGGCTCAAGGAGGTTATAGATACATATTTAATATATAAATACATTTTGAATATTAAATATATATGTATATTTCTACAAATTTTTTTATACTTATAAAAATATCTGATACGGTTGGAACCAGACGCTTCTTACTGGCTCCCTGTCACAGGACAGGAGTCACAGAAAATTCCATATAAGTATAACAGAAGCAGGGGCATTCACTGTGAGAGGGATAAAACACTGTAACATTCCCTAGAAATTTTCTAAACCCTTCAGCTGTGAAGACATTCAAACCCCTAAGGGACTTCAAAGTCTTACCTTAAAGCAAGGAAGCCCACAAAAATAGTACTTAAATATATTTAACACTATTTTTTTCTCAAACAAATCTAGCTAATTTACCCTATTCTTACAGAATACAGAAGTGTCTGAGCTGATAGAGTTGAAGACTGTGGCAGTGACCCAATATGTGAATGTTCTAACCAAAGCAGCAACTGAGCAATAAATCTTTTAAAGCAAATATGAAATAATCTTTAACTGAAAGTTCTATATGTTCTACTAACTAGGAAGGTGTATTAGTACAGTTGGGACAGTCAAGCTGCATCCAACTGCCGCTGTAAACTAAAAAAGGCACTTGATTGACAATCATGGTGCTCCTTGGTGACCACAGGTTTCTAGAAATGTCTGGGTGACAAAACAGATGGTACCGCAAATACATGGAAAAGCTTGAATCCCATGATATATCATTCTAATATGCAACAGGAGGGTAAATATTTGCATTTGTCTGCTTTTCTGCCATGCGGACATCCACTGTTAGCAAGGAAATTTCCAAAGATCAAATATCAGAAAAAGTTCAGATGTGTTTTCGTGAATGCACAAGTACACCAAATTTCTATATTATGGTTTAGAGGAAAATTCTTGGGAATTTACTCTACTGGTATTTGCACTTTAATGCTGGATCCCCTGAAAAAATAAAATCAGACATAAACCAGCACTTTGTTACTAGACAGCATGTCCGCTTCACACTACAAGACCACTATAGCTAGAGAGAAGGCACATGAAGGCCAAAGTGTGTGACTCATGTGACTATCAGTTAGGCATGTAATTACAAACAGGCTCCATGTGGCTGTCTCCAGATTCAGATGCTCAGTGTCACCACTTGCTGTATCGCAGTGTCAGGCTGCTGAGCATAAAATTGCCTGAGCACATTAAATGCCAATTTACTTCCACTAAAATTATAAAATCATCTTTCAGCATGACAGAAAAAAGGGGCTAATTAACCATTTAGGGGAAAAAAAAAACCCAACACAATCCTGTTTCCTTTTTATAGATAACTTTTGTATTTTGTCTGGGGGAGTGTCAGACATGGTAGAAATGTAGGTGTATTGGGAAAGGCTGTGTCAACTGCAAAACTCTTTCTGCTTTAGAGTACTTCCTTTGTAGGGTGAGAGGAAGCAGTTGCTCGTATCTCCTGATGGTTAGGAGACAATACTCTCTGTAGAAAAAGGGAGGCTGTTGATCGTGTTTTGGGTTTTTTTGAAAACAAATCCTAACAGTATTTCATGGTTTAACATAGTTTGGTTTTTAGTTAAGGAAAACATCCACAGGCTATGGAAGTGATTCCGTGTAAGCTTCCTTCGGACCTGACAAAACCAATCAGCTGGTTAGTTTTTAGTGTTGACACCCTGTTAAACCAGTTAAGAAAGCTGAATACGCATCTGTGAAATCACATTTCAAGCGGAACAAGCCCCAGAAGAAAGTTCTCATGCTTTTGGCCTTTGAACAGGTAACTGGGTGCTGGCCTGGCCAGGCCCCGCTCCCGCTGTGCAGCCCGGCCAGCTCAGCCCGCAGCCAGCTCAGCTGAGATTCTGCCACCACCGAGTTCCAAACACAGCCGGTGGGCCGGGCCGGCTCTGCTCAACTTCGGGTGGAGCCGAACCAGGCTCTGCTCAGGCTGTGAGCTCCCGAGCCATCCTGCTAGCACCACAGAAATTTATGCAGCTGAGGACAGAGGCGGCCTTGCAGCCCTGCGTCTGGAACTGAACATGACAGGGGCTGGAAAAGAACCACACAGCCAGAGCGGCTGCTGCCCTGAAGAGATCACGTAACTATCCTCATGCCTGGGCGAGACATCAGTGTGCAGATGAAACTTACAGACATCAGTCCTCGAGTGAGAGAAAAGGAAAGGGTGAAGACACTTAAAGAAAACAACATGGAGACACCAAGGTCTGTTAAGAAGTCAAACCCCAGATGGGAGAAGAAGGAGGAGATACCTTAGTCTTGGGCTGAAATTCACTTGTAAGTCTATGGTGAAGATATAATCAACACATCAGACCTTTTTCTCCCTATAACTCATGGAATGCATTGGGGGATGTAGCATTCTAACCAGAGCTGTGAGAAGCACCCGTGTTGAAGCAAGCAGATTGTGATCTAATGAGAAGCTTGAACAGAGAGACATGAGAAACCTGGCCTCAGAGATGGAGAAGAAAACCTCTCTTCCCAGAGATAAAAGAACTTGTTTCTATACTAAAGTAGCTCATCATTAAAACTGCACTCCAATAAGCTGAAATGACCCATGGTGGTAGTTATGGGGAAAAACTACCAAAACGTGGGAGGAACTTCAGGATTGCAGATTTCTGGGGGACTGCTATTCATGAAAATTAAAACCACAAGAGAACTGAAAAAGTCTCCATGGCATGGCAGGACAGACTCCTCTCCCCAACTGAACTGAAGAAAAATTATTTTAGAAGCAGTAAACTGACTGAAAATACCAAATTTTGTCTCTTTACGTTGTCAGTGGAAAAAGAAATAAAGATTGGGGGGAAGACAAGTTTTCTGCAAGTTTATTCTGATTTCTTATTATTTTTCTTTTAGTTCTGTTAATAAGGTTTTCTTTATACCCTTTAGAGTTTTGAGCCTGCTTTGCTCTCCTCCTAATCCTCACAACAGTAAATGAGTAAATAATTTTAGTGGGTGCATTGGCTTCTGGCCAGCGCCGGACTGGTGTGTTGGCCAGGGCACTCAGATTGGCAAACCAAAACCACTACTCTTAATTGGTGTTTCTGCCCAGTTCAACCAAAATCACCACACAGTAGTAACCCTGTCTGTATTGGAGACATGCACTGAAATCGGGCTACCTCAGCCAAGATGCATTCTTCTGGAAAAATTATTAAAGAGTTGAGAAGAGTGGTAATGGGACATGAATAGTTATTGTACCTAAAGTCACTGACAGGCTATTGTTGCGATGCAATGGTTGTAGCATGGCCCAGATATGCTAATGAAGGCAGAAGGAATGTGCAGACAATAAGTGAGTTACATGAATCTTGTAAAAGCCCTGAACATCTGCTTTCAGCCGGTATCACATTTGTATTGATGCATGGTATCCTCACTTAGCAGAGATGTAATTATAAATTATATTATTAATATGGAAGCTAGGGGAATACCTTAACGCATGGGGAATGTTCCCTGGAAAACGGTGTAGTTACATGGCAGATACTGCTAAGTGTCTAAAATGACACTATGTTTTTATAGATAAATTGAGGAAGAAATATTTTAAAGAGTATCTTCAAGGCACCTAATTTGTTGATGTCTGGACTGTCAGTTGGAGAACTGAAAGGTGCTAGAAAGTTGAAATATTCTGCACTTAATTTCTCAGCTGAGGGTTGGTGGCATGGAGAACAGGGAAGGCAGAAAATAAAAGTATTGCAGAGGTTCTTTCTCCTAATGGCAAATTTGGGAGTGTTGCAGGCAATTAACAGGCAGTCTGCTGATTCAAGAACATATGAAAAATTGTTATATGCAATATGTTCATTTGAGTTACTGAAAAAAGTAAGTCTCCAAGTTATTAAATTAGAACATTTATATGACAAAACAATAAATGCAATGCTGTCAACTAGTCTTCTGGCTGGAAGGTTTAATTGAGTGAAATTTCTGCATTAATTTTAATGCTTTCAGAGAACAGCACTTCAGTGATTGAAATATTTCAGCCCTGTAAGAACTGCAACTGCAGGTGAATCTAGCACAGACAGAAAGTTCTTAACAATCACTTTCCTTTTTTACTGAGACTGACAGCACCTTAAAATGTAAAGGAGTTCCCTACCCAGGTCTGTGCTGAAAAAAAAAGAAAACCTCAGCAAAAAGGTTGTATTTCCCGGTTCATTGGTTTTACCTGTTCAGTAGTTCAGTGGTTTTGCTTTATATTTAAAAATTACAGAATTACAGACCTTTAGCTTTTTTTTTTCTTTTTAACATAATGGATTTTTCAATGAGATATACCTTAGCACACTAAATAGGAAACCTAGAACATCCCAATGCTGATGCATTTAGCTGCTTGATTATTACACACATCCCACTGTCTAATTTGTAGGAAAACAACCATATGTTCTCACTGATTCTTTTAATTCTGAAATTTGTATCATCAATTATAGACTCATCATTAATAAGACAAATTCTCTTTTTTTTTTTTATTTCTCCCATAATACTAAAGGTAATATGCAATGTCAGTCCATAACTTTCTTTACATTATTCTGCTTTTAGACAACAGGAGACTTAAATGTCCAGCTTCTGAAACAGTCCCATTCATCTCCCATACAATCAGTTTATTCTGTGTTAATACACTAGAACTTTATGCTGGTTGCATTAGAGATTCATATTCTAATGTCCTTTCACAAAAGAAGCTACAGTTTTTGTAAAATGGATCCTGGTTTTTAATCACCTTCATCTCATGACCTTTAATGTTTTATTATTCAAACAATCCATTTGAGCGTGGCAAAATCACTTTGAAATCTTAAACTTTTTCAGAAAGAGGACAAAATTAGGAACACATATTGCATTTCCTAAAATTTGTATGCCAGTTAGCAACTGGCAAACATTAGTACTGCAACTCACACAAGAGAATCCAAAAGTACTTAGTTTTACTAGGGAGCTTAAGTTAAAAAGGACTGACTTTTCCCTTGAAAACCAATACATATAGAATAAAGAAAGAATGGAAGTTTAAAAGAATAAAGAAGGTTCAGAATATTTTCTCTTCTGATCCAGGAACTTGTAGTAACAAATTAATTTATTTTTTAAAAGTTTCTATCCACTTGTGCTTAACATGACTTTATCTACCATCGATAAGATGAATAAAAGAATTTACTCAAGAAGTCTATGAATGAATTTTTATGCTGGTCAAGCTACATGTGGAGAGGACCATGTGGCCAGGGAAACCAAGTTGAACTGCAGTAATAAAACACTTGTGGTGTATTGAACTGCGTTTTGCTATAAGGCAGTAAAACTGTATTGGTATCTTGTGTTATAGTTATGTTTCTTATTTAAGTTTTAAAGATGGTGAACCACAGTTGTTAGTAAATTTCCTCACTTGTAAGGACTTCCTGAACTGCAAGAATCTCTTTCAATTTCAAGGCTGGATTGTACAGCATGTTGATTATCCACAAAGCAAAAGAATTGTTAATATAGGAAAAAAAATTTGCTATTCTTCAGAGCTCACAAAACTAAGTGAATAAAAAATTATAAGGAACATTTAATCTCAATTTCACAGACGAGAAACTGAAACAGAGATTAAGTTTGCTCTGAACCCCAAAACTAAAGAACAGGTCTTATAGACTGCTGCAATTGAACTATAAGACATCTCTCTTCAAGTCCACCATGTCACAGTCATAGCTATTTACATAGAAAAAAATAAAAAACCCTCCCAAGGGTTCAAGAAATATGGACCTATAAAACCGTCATCAAGGTCTTCTTCTACATCCTGAGTATAAAATCAGGGTTTCATTTCAATTATTTTTTTTAAAGTTGTGGCATTTCTGAAGCCCATTGACCTATGAAATACATGTGGATTTCCCTGTAAACTGTCATTGGGAAATTGTTAGTCTCCAAACAGAAGCCAGTTATTTAATTTATGGGTTACTTATGTCTGCATGGTGACCCAAAAGTTCTTGGAACAGTATGAAATAAGAGATAACATTTTATCTTTAGGAAGTGTGATGCCCTGTTCATGTTTTATCACTTTAAGTGATAGCTAGCAGAAGGCTTCATTCCATACCATTATTTTCTGTTTACAATATGACAAGAGTGGATTTTGACTCACACAGGTGAGTGCAGGTGAAAGTATTGTGATCTTTCCTAGGAAAACAGCAAGTATTCCAGTTGTAATCAGAAGTTATTTATGCTGGAATTGAAAGGTCCTCTGTGACCTCAGCAGTGTACATGCAGGCAGGACATACTGTTTGCCACCACTCTCCCTTTCATCATAAGTTCTGTTTAAATATGTCAGTGCTGCATCTCAGCAGAGTTCAAGTGCTCTGAGTTCAGCAGGCACATTATGAACATGTATAGCAAATTAGTAAGTGATTGGTCCTAGGTATATTTGCTGTACTGTGCTCCTGAGAGTTGTACCTGAAGGAACATTCTGCTGGTTCCAGGAAGTCTGAGGTGCAATTAAATAAGTGGCAGCTAACTTGCAGAATGATAGCTCTGTACTGAATTCAGCCAGGCTTCCTGCAGAGCTCACCACACATTTCCAACCGCACCTACTGTTTTTTTGACACCAGAGAAATTAGGATAGTGCTAATGATGAGACTTGATTTTGCACATGGGCTCACATACACACTACCATGTTTAAAACACAATAAGTCACTGTAAGAGACCTGTTTACAGTACACTGTTAAAAATATTTTTTTTCCAAGAACCTAACTTGGATAATGATTGAAAAATGCCAGCTACTCACAGGGTTCTGCTGAAAGACCGGTGGCATGCAAAAGTGCAACTGGTATGCAGTTTAAGGCGTCTGTAGTGCTATCAGCTCAGAGTGAGGCATGACAGCTTTATCTATGTTACTGAACTAGGAATTTGTAAAGCAAACTTTGATATCTGATTGCAGAGGTCAATTTGTTTTTCTTTCTAAGGTTTTGGAGTTTTTTTAAGCTATATAATGCCTGCAGGGGTAGGCAATTTCCACACAGAAATGTTTTGAGTGAATTTTACTGCTCCATCTCTTCCTTTCTTAATAACAGAAGCTGGAAATTCTAACTTCAAATTTCTTGGCCTTTCAATAAATTCTCAAATTAATTTTCCATTGATATATAATGTGGGGTGTTTTCCATATTTAGAAATAGACCTGAGATAAGCATTGCAATTTTAAACTGTAGGAAATCAGATGTCAGCTATTTTATATCTGCACATTAAACATTTACACAAGGAGTTGTAGCAGCTAAGTGTTAATTTCTTCTATGTTTTCTGTTAAATTTCACAGAGGATTTTGTAAAACTTCTACTAAACTCATTTTGTAGTCACTAAGATCTCATTTGATTTTGTCTTCAGCTCAGTATTCATAAAATAATGAGTAAATCTCCTTTCATCACTGTATAGTGTTCTCATTTCCTCTAAGAGATTATCTCCACTAATTATAAATGTAATCCCTCTACATATCTTTTCAGTAAAATATCTGCCTTAATTGCTTTGATAAACTATGTGTTTTTAAAATAATCTGCAAGCATTTGTTAAAATCATAAGTATTTTAAAGGGGAAATGAGAAATATTCAGGAAGCTTAAATGGTCTGCAACTAAATGTAAGTATAAAAGAGTGTAACTTAAAGATTATTAATTTATTTGCTCCAAAAACAAGATGGTGTGTGTGTAAACTTATACACAACCATAAAAACTAAATGGAACAATAAATACTTGCTCCCCATCTGTGACTCCCAATAACTGACCAAGTGTTTCTTTTGACACCCAATAATCTGAGTTTTCTGAAGTTTATGAGCAAGCTTCCAAGAATGAAGTAGGTGAATTTCAAACCGGCAAAATGAACACTTATTTATTGTAATAACCTCTTTCAATGGCAGATTTTACTTTTCTGTCAGAACAATTTTCCCTTCAAATGAGATCAGTTTCCAGTCACTCTGTAAGATTCTCCCACTGTTTTGCAGTCTCCAGAAAAAAAATATATCTTTTCAGCACTAATACCACAACATGACTTTTCAGATGGAATTTCACAACGGAAATTAGAGCTGAGGTCCCTGAGATCACTGAAAGGACAGACACATACCACCTGCTAACTGAAATTTTGCAGTTTATATAAGTGGGAATGCTGCAGTGGGGAGACAAATTTCAGTCTAGAGCTCTACACCTCTGCTCCATGACATTCACTGACTTCACAGCCACCCCAGTCCAGGCTGGTGCCCTACCTTCCCCTCCCTGCTGTGGTCTCAGGTGCCCCAGTCCTGGCCCTGACCTTACTACATCTTTGGGACACAAAGGGAGTTTTTCTCTATAGAGGCACAATTCTACATCCTTCTGTGTGGATGGTCACCAAGAGATGGGCAGATACAAACAAGGTCTCACTGACTGATACCTTTACCCCACGACAAAGACATTTTGGACAATCCCCATGTGCTGTGCTAAAGTACAGTTCACTAGCTATTACATAGCAGTGAAATAGACACAATGAATTGCTTCCTTCACCCCCCTCCAGACCCCCATTTTCCATGCCTCCCCACTCCCCCCGCAGGCAGCTTTGCCTTCCAGGACTGAGAAATTTTCCTATTATAGTTGCTAAATCTTTGTTCTGCAAGGACATTTTTAAATTGTGAGAGAGAGGAACCTGCCCTTTAGGAACTCTAGCAGAAACATGTTAATGAGACAGCAGCCTGTTGTCTCTTTATCCTGCCAGACTAAACAAGCAAATTTCTTAGACTCTGGAGTAGCTGCATCCATGCATGAATTGGTATTCGGGGTACCTCAGCTCTCTTTTTTCCTAAACCATTTGATTCTAATCAATAGTCTACTAAGAGGGCTTACAATTCCACAAGTCTCTAAAAATATGTATATTTAAGCTTTTCCTGCCCTTCATTGAAAGTACCTGCTGCCCTCTAACCCAATATAAAGGGAAAGGATTATTAGAACCACTTTCAGATGTTTTTTGCTGGCCTTACTGGCAAAATAATTTTGATGCTTTGCTGAAAGAGTGTGTTTTTCCTTGACAGTCACAACATAATGAACTACAAACTATTTTTCAGTCATCATGCAGACCCAGCACTTTCTGCAGCACATCACTTTGGTGGAGAGGTTGTCACAAACATGCCAGCATGTGTGCTGCATTCACATATGTAGTGGCATTAGTACACAGAAAACCAACTGGCTGGGAAGTCACATGGATATATTTATGTGTTCACAGCACCAGTTCTCCACAGCATTACTGTCCTTCCTCTGGGAGTTAATATACTTTCTCTTTTCTCTTCTTTTTTTCTGAAAAGTCCATGATGACATTGACTACCTGATATGTTACCATTACTCCAGCACTAGCATAACTTGTAATTTAGACACAATGAATTCCAGGTCAATGGAATCTATAAATCCTTCCTTGAATCCACATTTTTACTGACCATATGTAGTAGCCCTGCTAGTTCAGTACCATCAGTGTTGTGAAAGGTCTCCTATGTGTCACTGACATGCCAGAGTCTGCAAAGCATATAAAACCATCCCCTATGAAGACTGTGCAAATGTTATTTCATTCTCAGTTCACATAACAAAAATTAATTGAAACCTAGGTAATATTTGACATGAGTGTGTGCACACATGCATGAAAACGTGACAGTTTCTACTATGAACATTTTAGTCTAAATGCTTACACAAGGAAAGAGGTGGAAAATATATTGGAGGAGATAAATGAAAAGATTTTTCTGTGGTCTGTGACAAACACCAGCATCCTACCTTTCACATCATGTGAGTGAAGGAAGATTTACTACAATGCTGCTTGCAGTCACTTGCATCTGCATTCTTTGTGTCTCTGAAGGCAAGACTTCTAAATGCTCCTGCATCAACACTGATTTGGAAGATGTTGGAGCTTTTCCCAGTTTTAGAAATGCTGGTCCATACCCAAACATTGGTCTTTCCTACAATTTCCAGTGCAGAATGTGAACAAAGAAATTTTGTGCTGTCACTGATGACACTGTCCATTTGAAAAACAAATCCACCTTGAATGCAAAGACTTCTGTCATAATTAATACTCACCCTCTGCATTAAAATTCATGCTGAAATCTCATCTGTTTCAGTCCCTTACTATCTCCCTGACCTTGAAAGAACAATTCTCTTTTACTCATATTTTTCACAAAACAATGGCACATTCCCCTCGAGTCACCAATACTTATTAATTTGCATATATATTTGGTATTGAAAATTTTCCATTTTTTCTGTTTCAAATATCCTCTTAAATGACAATTCTTTCCCCAGCCTACATGGTACAGTCAGGGGTTTAGTGATGAAAAGAAAATGACTATGTCTTAATTCCTGCTCCTACCACTCCAAACTTCTTCATCATTTTGATCTGAGTTTTCTTTCTGTGATTTTTTTGTGTTTTGTTTCATTTTGTATTTTTTAATAGCTATCATAACTGTTCTAATCTACTTCTTTCCAAATGTAAATAACTCAAGAGGGCATGCACACATGTTGCATATTTGTTCTGCTTTTCTCCTTTTGATTTTCCTCAGCTCTTCAAGCACCTAGCACAGAAGACTTTTTGGGTACATTAACTAACAATTATAAGGTTGTAGAGGAGAACCAACGGAAGATTATCCAAAGAGAATGCAAACCTGTGCATGGAAAATGTCTAATATTTCTGTCTTTTTCTTACCATCTTTGACTTTGTCTAGTGTTCTTTGACTTTTGGTAACAGAGAAAAATTAGATAAAATTACTTTCATTATGTACTGTAGTAGAACTTATCTTAAGTTACAAGAGCAATGAAGCAATCAGAACCCTCAAGGATGCATTAGAGTGGATTACTATAATACCTGAAGGGTCAAGATAAACTTTAAATATCTTATCCCTTCTATCTCAGGAGCAAGCCTGAGGCATTATCTCTTACTCAGAAAACTTAACCTAAATTACTGAGAGAAAGATGTATTGGTTTTGCACAGTCTGGATTTTTGACAGCAGGGGACCATGGAGGAGGCTTCTGTGAGAAGCTGGTGGAAGCTTCCATCATGTCTGGCAGAGCCAATCCCTGATGGCTCTGAAGATGGACATGCCACTGGCCAAGGCTGGGCCAATTGGAGAGGCTTGTAACATCTCTGATAACATATTTAAGAAGAAAATCAAAACAAAGTGGCACACCGTTTTTCTTTTAGCCAGAAAACAGGAGGAGGTGAGAAGATGTGATGGCAGCAACATGGAGACACCAAGGGCAGTGGAGAAGGAGGGGAGGAGCTGCTCCAGGCACTGGAGCTGAGCCCCTGCAGCCCCTGGGGATCCATGGGGATGCAGAGATCCACCCACAGCCCATGGAGGAGCCCCACACCAGAGCAGGTGGATGCCTGGAGGAGGCTGTGACCCCGTGGGAGACCCAGTGGAGAGAAGGGCCCTGCCCCCAGGCTGGAGCAGCCCGTCCTTGGAGAACTGCACCCCATGGAAGAGTGACCCATGCCACAGCAATTTTGGGAGGAAGGTTTGTCCATGGAAAGGACTCACATTGCAGCAGTTTTGGCAGGACTGCTGCTTGTGACATTAGAGCCATGCTGGAGAAGTTAATGAAGAACTGTTTCCTGTGGGAAGGACCCCATGGTCTCACAGGGGAAGGACTCCACTCCCTGTGTAGCAACAGAAAACTGTTGCCATCACAGAGCCTACTACTAGGCCTCCTTGGAGATAAAAAATGCCTAGTCATGTACTAGGCTCTCTGCTTCCCACCTCAAGATGCTCTCTTATCTCTCTGTAATACCATTGGCTACATTCCAGATGTCCTAAGACTATAGGTTAGTTCACCCTGACCCTAAACTATTGGCTAGTTTACCAATACTAACTAACCCTATAAAAAATTCCTACTTCTGCCCAGTTCATTGGAAGACGACATCACTGGACACCCCTTCACTGAACATGCATTAAACCATTCTGTGGAACCTCTAGATGGCCTTTTCATCTCTTTTTCCCTGAGCCAGCCATGGCAAATCCTAGCGGGCTGAGAGCTGAAATAACTAAGAGCTGAAATCACTAATAGCTGAACCACCTGATTGCCTCAGGCTGAGCTTGCTAGGTTAGCCCTGCGGCCAGAGTCTCTGCCGGAGATCTCCAGGACAAAGCAGCCCCTCCCGGGACCCTGCTGCCCGGGCCATCTGCAGCAGCAGAGGGTCTGCCTGACCCCCTGGACCCAGCCCACATTAGAAAACCCCAAGTGATGAACTCACAAAACCCCCACACCTGTATTCCCGTGCTGTTGGTGGGAAGGAGGGAGGGGCTGGGGCAAAAACAAATTGTTTTAAGGGCTTATATTACTTCTCATTGTCCTCCTCTGATTGTGTTTGTAATAAATTCACTTTGCAACTTTAAGTCGAGCCTGTTTTGCCTTTGGCGTGTTTTCTTCTGGTCCCTATCTCACCTCATGATCCCTTCATTAAATTTTTTCCCCTCTCCTCTGCCCAGCTGTACAGGGCAGGGGGAGTGAGTGACTTTGGTGGTTGTCTGGTGTTGGGCCAGTGTCAAACCATGACAAAGAGGCAGGTGGAAAACTCCAATAAATATGGAAAATTGGCAGAATAGTTCTTCATCCTTTTGACTGAGATACAAAACACTGCAGTCATGGAATTGAAGCTAAAACACTGGAACATATTTCTCATTATGTGAGTATCAAGCATTTGTGTCCAGCTTCATCAAAACCTCAGCTTCTTCTGAACTACTCCTCAGAAAATTAAACTGTATTCTCCAGGCACTCTCTTTGACCAAAATACAAATTTCTCCATTTACAAAGGAGTCTGAAAGTGTTTCCTTCTATTTTACAGGCAAAGTCTCACCTATGCCTAGTGGCATGCCTTTGTCTCTGATTTCTTACCCTGTACAAGATAAAAATGCAGCTCCTTTGCTTCAGTAGTAGAGTTTTATGCTTTTATGGTTCAAATTTGCTGTGGCAGATCAAAATATCTCATTTAGAGGGTCATGATTTCTATGAAAGTCTGTGCTCCAAAAGCTTCTGGACACTTTAAATTGTTAAACCATTTTGGAAATCCTCCTTTTAATACAATAAGGTTCATCATGGTGCATGTGTACACACATGTTGGGAGATACAGACATGAAGGCACAGCTGTGTGCAACAGGATTAACGTATGAAATTGAAACTTGGCATTTGCCATGTATATTGGTACTATTTGAAACTCTCACAAAGGCTTTCTGATTGTAGAGAGAAAAGCTCAAGGTCTCCATCTTCAAATTCCATTCACCTTTTTTAAAAGGATTTGAATGTCAAAACCTGGATTAATCATCTATTTGGGACAGATAATATTTTGATATATATTCATATATTGAAAAGTGAAGTGGTTGAAACTTACATGAAAAATTTTAGAGATGGTTTATCAGAATCCTTATAATGAAGAATTTTTGCCATGGGATCATTGATACAATTTTGAGAATAATTTCCTTTTACACATAATTTTGGATAATTCACCTACTTGTGTGCTAAAGAAAATCCAATAGAAAAAAATAAGTCAGTAAAGCTATACTAAGACTGTGCTTTGTAAAATTACTGTTAGCCGCTTAAATTTTAAATAAAGACATATTATTTAGGTACATGCAATACCGAGTCTTCCTAAGAGCAACAACACCCTTAGGGGTGAAAGATATTGATTGCTTTTCTTCAAGGCAATTCTGTGCAACATCTGCTGGTTGATTTAAGATGGTAGTGTGACACTTATTGACTATAGTAAATGAAATTAATAGGAAAAAAATTGTGAAACATTTCTGACAGTGGCATTTTCTGCCCTATCAATGATTGCACTCTGAAGCATTTTAGAATGAAATGTACAGCTCCATTTTCCAAATCATTTCAAAATTTTCTTTTATCAAATAATGTCTCTAAAAGTGAAATAAAAAGAAACTAAAAGTGGTTGCTCATCAAGGCGAGATTCTAGTGCAAGTGAAATCAACAGCAAAAGTCTCACTAGTGTCACAGAAGCCAGGCCTTGTCTTCAGGTGATTTTTCTCTTGTGTGTACTTAATCATTAGAGAAAAAAGACTCTCTCAGTACATTAGAGGGACACATCAAAAGGCAGAAAGTAATTTTGCCTATGTTTTCTTATAGCTCCTACTCTTCTTTCTTGCTTGCTTCTTAGGGAAAATGTAGCCAGTGCTCCTGAGTGTTTCGTAGATGAGGTGAATATTTACGGGAATATTGAGCCTGCAATTCCACAGAGCAGACAGCTTCATCTGCTAATTTCAGAAAATCTCATTATTTCTCATTTGGGATAGACCACTAGAAGACTTGACTGACTTCAGATTCAATTAAATTGTTTTTAAAGTAGTTGGAATTTTAACAAGGCTTGCAGAGAGCCATGAGACACTAGGCATCTCCAAAGCAAATTTGGAAGGGATTTCTGCATGAGAGGATTCCTTGCTGCTTCTTGCACAAGAGATGGGATGTCTGAGTTATTGCACATCTCTTCATGAAGATGAAATACTCTCACTTTTCAATAACAAATTCCTCCCTAATGTTTTTCTGACTGTCTACACCCTAACATAGACCATCAAATTATATTATTATATGGTGATATTATGTGTCTTTATAGATTTGCTAAGATTAGTTCTGGTGTAGCACATGCAGTCATAATGTTCTTTTAAAAAGGAGCCTACTTAAAAATCCAAACTTTAGAAAAAAGGCTGAAAGAAATAAAAATCTGATTAAATTAAGGAACTCAATCTTTTTAACTGTATAGAAGACAAAATCACGGTGATAAAGCTATGGAAAGATCTGCAATCCATTGAAAGATGCACAATAACAAATCTTGGCTAAGTATTAAATATGAAAAAATTTAATTTTAAAAAATCACAAGGTTGTATCATTGTAGCCATGTGAACCCAGAAAATATTTCACTTTATGTTTAACATTTTCCATTATTTCATAGGATTAAACAACTTATAATTTGAAGGAGAGACTAAACAGAAATACAACTAGTGTTTTGTTATATAGAAGCCTATAGTAGATGATCTAATCATCTCTACATGCTTAAGAGGCAAAATAATCCACACATAATGTCAGCATTCATCAGCTCTAAAATATCCTGCATGAGAAGGAATCTCCAGGTATTGCATATAATAACATTCACATGGTTTAATAATAACATTCGCATGGGTACATGGACATAAGGTCCTTTAGAATACCTGGACAGCCAACTTGAGCTGAGTCATCAACAAACAAACAAACAAACAAACAAACAAACAAAACACAAAAACAAGGAAAATCCTGCATATTTAGTACAATCAGGGTTGGATTTCCATTCATAGTTCTTTAAAGCAAAACTAAAGTTTAGGGTAAGTTTCTTTTTAGCAAAATAAGTAAATTCTCAATTTCTGAACATAACAGTTCACCTAGTTCTTGTGATCAACCCAACTGACTTCCCAATTTATTGAAATGGTCAACTAATTAAATATAATGTGGTTAATGCATTCATTTTTTTATTTTTTCCTTTTAATTATTTTAGGTTATTAATAATGGTAGCATTAGAAAATTTTCTTGTCACAGCTGTTTAAGCTCTTGTTTTGTTTAATCCACTGTCATTTGCTTAGTTTTGGCTATAAAATTCATTTCTGCTGTTTCTAGGTATTTCTTAATGAGCTTACCTAATTACAAAGGTAACTAAAACCTGTAGTCAGAAGAGTTGCATTTACATTTCCAAATATGTAGGGAAGATTTACTTGGAAGGGTAACAGAGTTTCTCTGCCTTGACTGGGTTTCTGATGCAGGTGAACATATCAGCTACTCATAGACTTAGGAAAACCTGCCAATACAGTCAACTTGTCAGGCTATCAGTTTGTGTCAGTCAATCTTAGCATCTTCTTCCTTGAGTGAAGATCTTGTGCAGGGAAAGAACTGCTGGATCACTCTACTGGGCTGAGGACACAGCATCAAGGCTTATTATATTCTCTCTACTCTTGCCCAATTATTCATATTTCTGAAGCTTTCCTTTGAGACAGACCTTTGTTATGTACCAATAAATAAAGTTATTGAAGTGGTTATCTCCAGCATTGCAACTGGACAGAGGCTGCTTTTATACAGTGGAACAGAATTGTGAACTATGCTGAGACACATTACTCCTGTTGTTTGCAGCCTGTGAAGCTACCAGTGAGCTAAGAAACTGGCACTTGCAGACTTCATGAATACTTTGGGATGCCATATTTTTGAGAAAATTAGATTAAATACATGACAGGGAAGCAGGTAAGGGTCTGACAAATGAAAGAGAGAGAGAAAAGGCAGAAACAGAGAAAAAAAAGCACTGATGCCAACACATCATCTAGAGAAAAAACTAAAGAAGCAAACTCAATCATTAGATAGCAACCTGAAATGGCGACAGATTATAAGACAAATATGCACCCTCAAGAAGTTCAGCTATCAATAAAACCCTCTTAAAGATGTCCACATCATGGACTAACCTGTGTCTCATTCATGCTGGGCTCACTACCCTCATGTCCCCCAAGAACAAAGCAGCACAGAGGGTGAGGGAAGGCTGGGGATTCATCTGCTGAAACTGAAATTGCAATGCCAAAAGATAACACTTGGGAGGTACAATCCAGGCAGGTGTCAGTCCACAGAGGACCCAAGAGCCTGCTGCTACTTTGCAGGATGCTTTATGAATGCACAGGCAAGGGCCTCAGTTAAGGTGTTTGAAATGTCTCTGCATTGGACCAATACAGGATAGCATTTGTGGTAAACAAAACTGTGCCACAGTAGGTAGCAGGTAGGCAGGTGATTAAACCAGGGCTACAATTCACAAGCAGGTTGCTGAAATGTCCCCTACACTGGGTGTCTCTCCTCCACTCTCTCCTCAGAGTGGCTAGCTCATTTGCAACTGACTCATGGCACAAAAGTGACTTCAGACCTTTGCACTTCAGTTGGGGTTTTTCTGTAAACTGCTTTTGTCTCACTTTCTGTGACTCACAGTGCTGGATTTTGTCCTTGCTGTTTCAGCTCCAGAACCTCTTCTGAAGATCTGAAGAGTTTCACCATTGGCACACTTAATCACATTAGCATATGACAGTGAGCACACTTATAATTTGTGGAAACTGATAAAGCTCTTTGGGTATTTCTTCTGCTTGGGATTTGTCCTTCCATGTTTTTGAATCTCCTGCGTACTGAGGATTTTTATATCACAGAGTCCAGGGAAGCACCAACTTTGAAGTCTTCTGAGTACTTCAATCATATTTCAGCTGTAAATAATTGCCTTCCCCTCAGTACTTATGTTTGTCTGGAGGTTTAGCCACAGAGGTCATGTTTCACAGTTAGCAAGCAAACTTTACTTGTCTTACATGAATTTTCTTCTCTCCCAGGTAGGCAGAATCCTCCACACAGTCTCTAGCAGACAATCAGATAGGGAAAAAGGTTTAAGGAATTAGGGTATAAAAAATAGTATTGGGGAACATGATTTTTGGTAGGAAATCTATACATAAGAAAGGGTTGCTCACGTACATTGCTTATGTAGATCTTCCCATACATGAATTCAGACAGTGCTTGTGTGCCAACTTAGAATTCTTCATCAGAATATGCAGAACCATCTCTTTTTTTCCTGAAGACTTCTTCAGTTTATTTACCAGAACCTTGATGATGGTGGACTCGTTAATAAGCAGAAAGCACTGCTGACAATTTCAGCATACATTGCCACACCAATTCTGTTTGGTTTTTTGGTTGTTGTTTTTTTTTTGTTTGTTTTGCAAGCTATCATCATTGTCTTATACTGGGCTTATATAGTCTGAGGCTTGAGGGACTAGTAAAGCATTTTCAAATCCTGAATTCCTCAAGTAGCCAGTAAACCACAAATAACCAACATTAGCATGTGAGACAATGACATGCCCTCTCTGAATTAGCTATGTAGACTGACAAAATAATCAATCTGTGTTTAGTGTAATTATTGCCATTCTTTATAAAACCTTTGAAGTGCTTTACAGACGCAAACTTACAGTGAATGCTAAGACATCTAATTCTTAATACAAGGGCCTAGATTTTCAGTATATGTTCAATTTTAACCTGTTTTCATGAGACTTTCTAAGTCAAAATCTGATCCAGAGCACATTTTTATTTCTGTAAAATTCACTTCTTTAAGCAGCTGAAGAATGTAATTTCTTTTAAAAATGGTAGTGTCATGATTTGACCCCTAGTCCCCTCTATTCCCATCTCCCACACACTCAAAGAGTTCCAAATTTTTTCCACAATTCCCTCTATATGGAATGGTATATTGGTACTCTTTAGCAGTGATGTAGTCAAAATATACATTTAAATAGAGATAGTAGAGGAAAAGTACATAGGAAGTTGGAGTTATTGATTTTTCTTTTCTCTTTAAACAAGTTATTTTATGACTCAAAGGACTTTATTGAAAGTATACATTAGCTAGTTAAAGTAGCAGTGGAATTCTTGTAGGGACCAAAACACAATACTAAATTAATCTTTTGTTTTCCTTCAGACAGTAAATGTTGTTTTGTATTTGTCATCAAGGTGATGCTCTTTTCCTCTGTAGTCATCCTTCACCTTTTAATCCTAGAATCTTAAGGACAGTTTCACTTTTGGCTGATATTAATACTGCTTGTATTTCAGCATGAGATGGGATCTCTCCAGAGGAAGTTTAAATCCAGACTCTCATGGATGTTACAGAAACTGACAAACCTCACAATCCCAGGGACCTATGTGTCTGTTTGTCAATAATTTGCATGGAATTTCTTTTTTTTTTACATTTTCACTACATATTGTTCTTTAGACAAATAACAATGAAACAGCTGATCTCAGAGAGCTTATAGCTCCATATAAAAATCTTTAAAAGGCAGACACTATTAAAAGTATTAAGTTCACTCAGCTCTCTTATCTTTTTACCAATACTTCATCCTTTGCTAAGATCCTGAAAAAAATGAAAGCGCATTTCAAACTCTTTTAAGAAAACAAGCAAGCAAAAACAGACTACAAAAAGGGCAGAACACTTTTATTTTTAAACTGATACTAAATCTTTTGTGTCAGGTCAGCTCAATACTAAGATCCCTATGGCTATTGTATCACAGTGTCTGATGAGACCTGCATTTTTGTTTGATTATGTTAATCAGTGTGAGCCACCCATTTTGCATTCTGTGGTTTGTCCAGAGGAGAACTTACGGACTCCAGAGGAGCCACAGCTCATACAGGAGATTTGGTACCTGCAAAATGTCAGCACATCAGACTGACTGCCTGACCACAGCTTTCAAGGGGACTGTGCAACACAGCAGTAAAACACCGCTTAGTGCTGAACTGCTTCAGAGTAGAATTTCTTGGGTAAGGAAAATTTGCAGTGTTTTTCAAGCAGCCCTCAATTAAGTAGTTAAACAATGTAACCAGAAGTTTTCATCAATTATTCTGCCATGCAGCTCTGGGTGGTAAACTTAGAACCAGCAAACAAGTGGCAAATATAGGGGAATCAAATTGTCAATGGCTGAACTCCCAGGGTAGTTTGAAGAAAATGACGAAACATAAAAAACACTCAACCCAAGGAAAAGTGTAATGCTTCCTATAGTACTGGACAATGAAGTTTTACACACCCTCTTGAGCTCTTTGTCTAATGTGGATCAGTGACTACACTGACTTTAGTAGAACTACAGTATTTTGTAGGTGTAGTTTACTCTGGTGCACAACCTCCTAAATCAAAACTGGTAGTTGAACTTCATGGCAGTTTTTTACTTAATTTCTTTGTCATAGAATTTTTTATTTCTTTTTGTACAGTGTTTTGCTTTAAACAACCTTTTTTTTTTTTACATTTAAAACCCATAGATAGTAAAATAATGTCATTAAGCAGAATACAGAGAGCTCCCACCATCCAGTTCCTTGTTCTCTGAAACATCACAAAGGAGTCTGGAAGATATTTCCAGTGTCTTTGCATCTTTTTCATATACCTTTCATTCAAATAACAACAGAAATTGCATCACCCATCCAAAATTTTGCTTGGGTAAAAAAGGACCAGCAGGAGAGATGGAGAAAGTCAAATGGTTACAAAACACAATGAAAATGCAATCAGAGGGTTTTGAGTTTCAAAACTGAATAAGACTCATAGTCATTCCTCTTCTGGGAATCCTGGATATTGAACATCTAATTGTCTTAAAATGTACATATGGCAGTGTGGTATGCAATGCTCAATTTTCTGATTATCCCAAAATTACTTCATAAATTAAAAAAAATTAAACTGATTGTTCTGCTTAATAACAAGACTGGTACACAGATGAGCTCTTTAATGAGCTATATTATTTCTTTGTTCATTTTCACAAAGTGCTTTTTAAAATAAGTCTCACAGTGAGAGTGATTTGGATTGTGTAACATGTGTCCAGTGTATAAAAGGGATCCAAAAAACTTGTGTGAACTAAAAGGTGGTAGAACAGGCTTTCTATATTTATTATCTTTAATAATTTTGCTGTTTATCAAGCTCTCCCATTATTTTGAAAATCTGACCATAAACATATAACCCGAAGACATTCCGACGCTTCATTTTGGTTAAAAAAAAAATCTGCTAATTGTTTCAGGTTTTGTGACATTTTCACCATTGTATTACTGTGCTGTAGTATTAGCAGTCAGTCAAATCTGAATTTTAGGATTTGCTAAAACATGTATTATGTGTTCATACCTTGCAGATATAACTGCAGTTCTTTGCAAGTATATTTTCTTTCTTGCTTTGTCTCATTTTTGTTTATTGTAGACTAGAAATCAGTTGTCCATGATAAGAAAGTGACTCCCAATATTATCTCCTCTAATTTTAACTAGGTACAAAAAAAAAAAATTATTTTTAACAAAGGGAGAAATTGCTAAAATTGACTTTGCATTGGGCTGATAAGGAACATTCACCTCCATTGTTAAAACAAAAATATTGATCTAACTGTATTCAGACAGCTGAATTCGTAATAGGATCACAAACTGAGAAATTTAAAATAAGTAAACAGCTCTTAAAATAAGGAGGGCTATTTTAAAGGGAAACAAAAGGAGAGGGGGAGAAAGGGCAACTCATTGATTTCTGGGATTTTAAAAATATTTTCATTTTCCTGTCTTGTTAAAAAGAATTCATCAAATACTGTACAGATTTAGCAATCCTCAAATTAGATTTTTCTAATTAAAAAGATAGTTCAAGAAAAAAGTGTTTGCTCCTCTGCTAGTGAGGGAATGCTGCTACCTTTTGATAAGTGTGGGTTTTGCTTTAGGTTTTAATGAGCTTTGGGTCATGGTCTCAGATTACAAATTCATTACAGCAAGGAATAACCTCTGCCTTCTCCTTTCACCTACAGAGACTCATGATAGTAATTTCATTATAAAATACTTGTCTTACTGGAAAAAGTACCACCATAACTCATCGTTTGAACAAAAAAGGCTTCACTGAAAATCATTGAATTTAAGATTTTCAGCATCATTGCTGGGTTAGGTCTGATAAGTGCAGTATCAGCACTAAGGCAGCTACTGTTCTCAGGTGCTAATGATTTTCTTCATGTAAAATTCTTTATGAGAAGAAAATGTAAAGGAGACTTCTGCTGTCTCGTGAGATAATCTCTGGTTAAAAAAAAAAAAAACAAACAGTAAAATAAAGCTTCTCTAAATAAGTTAGGCCACTTGACCTATGGCATGAAACAATGAACTCACTTGTGAAGTTTACGTTTCCCCACACCATGTCCCCAGTAGCAATTTGCAAAAATTACTCCAGCCTCCATCAGAATGAGTGGAGCAGCCTAGAGCTATATGCTTTTTTTGCTGCATTTCCCTAAACACTAACATGCAAAAACTTATTTGTTCAGTAATATTTTGCTCTGCTTTTTGCTGTCTGTGTGTTCCAAGCTGGTATTTAGTGCCTGATAGTCATTTTTCAAGCTGTGTTGACGAAATGAGTAAAATGGTAATGGATTGTAAAGCTTCTTGTGCACAGGATAGGCTATTCAAGGCCTGGTGGAGAAAGCCAACCTCACCTATGTCCCTATTCAAGAGCTCAGAAGTATGCTTACACACAAAAAAAAGGAAGACTTTGTGAAGAATTAATGAACCCAGAAAAATTATGAAGAGGTACTTTTTTTCTAACTCTCTACAGTTACTGGAAAAAAAAAAAGGAGATATTTCTGATAGGAACCATAGACATAAAATATAAGATTGATTTCATTGAATGTCTACTGAGAGTTTTGCTGAACAAGAAGCTCACAGATGAAGAGAGCAGGAATCTTTACAGTACAGCCTCAGAGCTCATGCTGCTAGGAGCTCACTGGCTCTGAGGAGTAAGGGAGTGCATGTAATGAATATAGACTGACCTTCTGAGCAGGATCCTGCACAGTTTTTTGCTAACATTTCTGTCTAAGAGAAAAAGTCACTTGGTGTGACTGCTCACTGCTTAATGTTATGTAACGAAGATCTGCTCCTAAAACAAAACTTTTTCTCCATGGAATGTAGTCTGACAGTGAAATAAATGGCATCTTATTAAGAGGAGCTCAAATAGCTTCAGTTTCTGAGGCCTGAACAAAATTTTCAGGAACAGAAATCCTTTGCAATTTTACCCTCATTTTCTTTATGCTGCAATCTCAGATGCCAGGTATAGATATGAAGAGAAGTTTTTCATTCACACAATTCTCAGAATGCTATAATTCACAGTCTGCACAGCCTGAGAAATAGGCACTGAAATGAAAGAAGGCTGCTGATGTCATGATGAAATAAGCAGCCTAGTGTAATTTCTCTTCTGCATAGATAAGTAAGTTTCAGAGCCAATAAGAGACAAACCTCCAGCTTCAATGTTTTCCTTCATAACCCCTCGGAGAGTCATAGAAATGAAAGCAGAGCAGTCAGTCCCTTAAATTTAGATAGGTAGGCTAGAGCACAAAAAACAAGATAAGTGGCATTATATGCAGTACTAGAATATTTTTCAGCAGTACCCTGGGATACTATAGAGCAGCATGTGTGCTCCACAACCTGGTGTTCAAACATCCTACTACCAATTATTATCACAATTAAGAAAATAATCATAAAATCTACTTTCCAAAGTAAATGAGACTTATTTTATTATCTCATTCCAGTTTCACCCTCTCACCTTCCTCTGAAAGTTTCAAACTCACGGGTGAATTTCAATCACATTTGCTAGAGAGGGGTAGACCTCAAATAAAATGTTGCAAGTTTCTGACAAATGAAAGAAAAATATTCAGGTTAGTATTTTCAACAGAAGATTGACAGTGGTATCATATGTTCAAATATATTACCTATCTGGAACCTATAAGAGGTGGGAAATGATGCTCTGCAAAATCTTTGCTTACTGTAGAAATGGGATTTTTTTTGTTTTGGGTTGTGCTGGGTTGTGGGTTTTCTCCCTCTAATGAAGAGATATCTTATTGTAAAACTAATAGAATAAATTTTAGAATAGTTTTGTTTTCCTGGATATCTTGAACCAGATTATAATACTTACTATCACTGATTCTTGTTGTTACTTGCTAAAAATTTTCTTCCAAATTCACTTTCCCCTTCAAAAGCTGTTATACACAATTATTCTTCTCTTGGTTCTCTCTGTATGCAATTAACAATTACTTAGGTTCTTATGAGAAGACAGATACTCCAATTAACAGAAGGGAGGTCTTTCAGAAAAAGTACCAGGGAAATTCACTCACTTCATCCATTTGGCAGCATTCAGAGTACAGTGTGCAATTTCCAGTTCAAAGGGCCTCTGTTTTTTATCAGCTAGACAAATCTGAAAATCATGCATTGTTTTCTGATGCTACAAAGCCACACAAGCAGGTGTGGATACATTGTTGATATCTTAGAAATAGAAAAGAAAAATAATTAGACTGTATATTAACATTCCAGTTATAAATATCTAAATGAAAGTAAAGTAAGATGTTTAATCAATAGTTAAGTATACCTAACAAGAAAGTAAGCAGAAACAACAGGAAACATAAGTAAATATTTCATTCACAGAAAAAAAGAAGTTTTCTCTTAGGCATAATGTCAGTCTTTACTTCATTAAAAAAAATAAAGCATGAAAATATCAATATTTGCAATCCCTTGTATCTATATATATGATATATGTTTGACTGAAGCAAAGGTCAGCAAACACTTAAAACCTCCTGTAAGACAGTACAATGTTTATGACTCTTCAGTTAATTCATCCATCATGCTTTATTTATGTCATTAATAACAGCTATGATTGCTATGTAGCAATCAGTACTAAAAGCAAGCGGCTAGGACAAAACATCATCAAGGGAATCAAATCAAGCAACCACTGAAAAAGAGACACTTCAAGAGATGCATCTTCCTGAAGATAGGAAAAATCATACTCCGTTTTCTGAAATTTGGTCAGTGGCCAAATGAGTTTTATATGTAATATGCATATATGCAGAATCACTCTAATTTCCTTAATTCACATGCAATTTTTTGAATTTTAATCCCCTTCGATATCCTCACTTATTTATTTTCAATTTTTAATCTTTTTTTCCCTACTGTCCCCTTCAAAATCCTTCTTTTTCTTGGTCGTGTCTTTTCATTATTCCCCCACTTAAACAAGATGCTACAGTGTCCTACACCAGGATGCTCAGCTGGTCCCTCCAATAGTTCTCCAGGGAAGCAGCCAGCCTTGTCCTCATTACTCTGTAGCCAGTGAGGTGGAACCTCTGTGCTGGATTCAACAGAGTGCCTTTGGTTTGCTGTTCCTATTTATTCTGTCTTGACAAAGCAGAGGACTGCTTGAGAGGAATATTGAGACAGCACCAACTGAAACATTTCCATATGCTATTATTTGTTTCTCTATTTCTTGATCTTCCTTTTTTTGCTTGTTGTACCTCTCTTTGATCTCCCAGATCCCTTCCAAATTAACAGTCAGAATTATTTTTTACCTTTTGGTCACAGATCTGCTATCTCCATATCTGAATTTGGTATTCTTATACTATTACCTAGTTCACCTGGACATGATTTGGCACTGCTGCCCTTTAAGCTTTCACTCTCTGGAAGGTTCCCTCAGTTTCCTCTGGAATTTGGCAGTCACAAAATTCCTTTTAACAGTCTGCAAAATCTAGCCATGTCATAGCACTCTGGGTAACATTTGTCAGCTTCTGACTGTCATCATCACAGCCAGCAGCTTTTCATCTCGCATCCTGTGCCATCTCATGCTCTATTCAGTCATGTAGACCTCAGGCCTGCACCTATTCATTTTCTTGCAACACTAACAACATATGTAACCCTAAAGACAGATGTCTACCAATGCCCATCAGTACAGATACAAATCTATCATCACATCAAGGAAGAGAAACTAAAAGCATCCGTCACTGAAGCTTGCACTTTGATGATCTGTTCATCTGACAACACTGTGAGCTGGCATAGTGTGCAGCAGAATCTGATCAACATCTAAGTACTGGCCTTTTATTGCTCAGCAAAATGCAGAATCAAAAAGCTCCCTCATGGTTTTTCAGAGCTGTTCTACTTCCACAGCCTTTTTTTTTTTTTTTTTTTTAACCTAGAAAAAAGTAGACATTCCCAGCTATTTCTGTCAAACATCTGTATGAATGTTCTCCCAGGTTACAGCATAGGGTTCACAAGTTTCTGTTTTGTGCAAGCTGGATTAATGTATAGGCCCATGTGTGGGGCTATAACATGCTGGAAGCCTGGATGACCTCTTAGTGATTGATTATAGGCAGCATTAGGTAGCTCAAAGGCCTAGCACAAGATAGATTAAAAATTCCACCATACTTTTGTCACTCAAATGATTTTATACCCCAACACACTTCCATTTCCTTCTTTAATCCTTCATCTTGTCCAAAGTCAGTGCTAATAGCACTAAAGAACAATTTAACATTGTTGAACAGGCATTCAAGATAGTTAGGAAGGGGAAGATCCCTTCTCATATGGTCAAAACTGAGACTTGCTATCTCTAATTAGTGCTACTAGGCATCCTGCCAGTTCGCTCACAGTAGACTGTGCTGGAATATGGGCTACATATTCTACATAGAGCAACAAGGAGGAGTAATAGGAAAAACTTGATCTCCCCTGTGTCAGTTCCTCAGCTGGTATGAATCGACCTAAAGTCACTGACACATAAGGATCAAGCATCCAGCCTTCCAGAACCTCGAAACAGGTTGTCTTCTGTAATCTTCAAGTACTCCCAAGCAGCATGGCTCATGAGGATAAGCTTATTTGACTTGCATTAAGAAAATTTTGAGGAGAATATATAACATCTGTTTTGAGAGGATTCAATACTATGATGAGACTTGGGCTCTTTTTTGTGTTTTTTTTTTTGTGAGCACGAGGATATTTATTATTGGGAGTCTTTGATCCTGTGTAAGGATCAAAGTTTTTGCCTTGTTATTATTCCAGCATAAAAACCTGGGACCTGAGAAGGTTGCAGAAGAAACTAAGAGTCAGTTAATACCAGCCTTTTGACACCTGTTACCTCCACTTCACAGATGAAAGCCATTGCAGAAAAATCATAAAACATACTGAGATATCTGAGAACAATGATTTGAAGAACTACGTTAACTAAACCTGGAATTTATTCTTAAGTAGAATAATGTAATTTGTGCCTTTCTAAAGGTAATGAGTAATGTGGGCTGGGGCCAGAGGGTCAGGCATACCCCGCTGCTGTCACAGATGTTCTGGATAGTGGGGTCCCGAGAGGGACTGTTCTTGTCCTGGAGATCTCCGGCAGAGGCTCTGGCCGCCAGGCTATTCTAGCAAGCTCAGCCTGAGGCAATCAGGTGGTTCAGCTCTTTAGTGACTTCAGCTCTCGGTGACTTCAGCTCTCNGGATTTGCCGTGGCTAGCTCAGGGAAGAAGAGATGAGAAGAACGCGTAGAGGTTCCACAGAATGGTTTAATGCATGTTCTGTGAAGGGGTGTCCAGTGACGGCTTCTTCTGCCAAACTGGGCAGAAGTAGGGGTTTCTGTAGGGTTAGTTAGGATTGGGGAACTAGCCAATAGTTGAGGGTCAGGATGAACTACCCCATAGTCTTAGGACATTTGGAATGTAGCCAATAGTATTACAGTGAGATAAGAGAGGGTCTTGAGGTGGGAAGCAGAGCCTAGTCCATGACTCCTCCGTGAGTCTTTCTCCTCTCCAAGGAGGCCTAGCATCAGGCTCTGTGACTGCAACAAAGTACGTCTTCAGAAAAGTTGTTACCTATTCTCCAAGGTGAGAAAAGATCCCTTAGGATATCTCTAGTGGTTTATTTTGTCTCTCATACTATCCTATTTCCATTATAAAAAGGATCCACTGTTTTGTTTTCCTCTCAATATGCCAAAGTGAATTTATAGTGTAAAAGAACTTGAAAGTTTCAAGTTATACAACTTCTTTCTCTAATTTGACTAAGCAAAGAAGTGACATCTTTTAATCCAGCTCACAGACAGTAATTCTACTCCCTCCTATTTTGTCTAATTCACTAGTATCCATCTTGGGACTAGAACAGAAATTATATTGCTACTGCAGAAAAAGCAAGAAATAAATTTAAAAGTGGCCCAGATTTTAGACCAGTCTGAAGTGGAAATATGCCAGCCAGAATCAAGAGTTTGAAATTGATTGGCTATGTTGAGCTAAAATTAATAACTTTAGAGACTGTGTCATAAACTATTACTATTTTGGAAGAATGTGGCACATACAGAGTTATAGGGACAGCAGATGTAAAATTTGTTTCCAGCTCCTATGAGGTGTTTCACTGAGAGCCCCTCTCCCTTCTGTTTGAGAGGCAATCCTATCAGGACTGTGCCTCTGGGATGTGTGCCATGTGGCAAAGTAGAACACACCCATTTTTTACATTGACAGTTTCTCACCTTCCACAAGCAGCAAATTAATCATGAGGATTTATTTGGATTTGGCCATATGACTATGAGGATAGTTCTGGCCCCAGCAATAAAGAAATGGCAGACCAATTCATTAGATACACTGCTGATATTTCAGTCACAATTTAAGTCAATGTTGAGCTCTATATCTTCCTTTTCTTATTATCCCAACAGCAATTTGTGTCAGCAGTATCCAAGGATACCTATATTTACATGGAATTATGAGCTTCATTACTTTCCTTCATTCACCATCACGCAGTGGGAAACTTATATTTAGCATAATCTACACTAAATTCTGCCACTCAGAAGCAGAACACTTGTACGCACATTAATAATGTGATTATGTATATATATGTGAATATACTTAGCCACAATACTCCAGTGTAGTCACCTAGAGTGCTGTATGAAGGGCAGGCATTGGCATACTCAGTGCTTATGGGGCTTATAGGGTTTTTGTGAATTTAGTGAATTTAGAAAAAGCATCTTTTGAGCAGGAAGGCTAAGAGAAAGTGAGGCAGGTGAGTCCCAATGAGCTATCAGCAGAACGCATCACCTGTTTACATCAAGCAATTATTGCTAATTGTATGCACCTGTAATGCTAAATGTATGCACCTGAGACCCAGGCATCATTTAAGCCTGAGGAAGGAGCAGCATAGTTCATTGCATAAGAGCAGAGGATAGCACTGTGATATAGTGACTAGCATCAAAATATTTCCCCCTGCTACTGCCTCATTTCTCTTGGTTGGGACTGAGACCCATGCTCTAAAGTGAGATCACAGCTGTTTGTTTCTTCATTTAACTGAGGGGGCAGAATGTCTTCTTGATTTGCACCACAAATGAAAAAAGCAAGTGAATTGAGGAATAAATTTACTGTAGATTGAGGATAGTGAAAATTACTAACTCGAACGTTTTTAGTTCATGGCACATCTTTTCCCTACTTGTTTAACTACATACTAGAACTGTTTCCAGGTTCACTGCCTTTCTGCTTTTCAGCAATGCATCCAGGAATTCTCTTCTTTAGACCCCTGTGTGCTTGCTCTCTATGTCACACAGAATCCAGGCACGTATGTGTGATCTCCCAGAGGTGGAACTAGGTGCCTAAAGGCTCTACACAGAGCTGCTCCCAACCCCAAATCTCCTGCCCTTTCTTCCTTTCTCTTTTCCTCTCTGTCCCTTGGCAACTCTGTATTATTGACCTTCCGGAAAATATTCCCCGCTGTCTCAGTCCTGGCTCAGTTTCAGAAGCTGTTCAGTGCAAGCTGTGCCACAATTAACAAACACCCCAATTAGGCACGAGTCAAGGTACCTAGAGTCCCCAAGGTCTACTGCCTTATTTAGCCCTTGAGTAATTTATTTTTGTATTTATTGCCTGACCTCTGAAGGATGCTCTTCTGTGGGTTCTGTGAACAGAAGCAGAGGGCTAGCAGTTGAGCTTTCTTAGCTTCTCCTGCCCTGGTAGCTTTTAGACATCAAGTTGTGCACATCACCAGTGTCATCTTCTCAGCAGCCTTCTTCAACACCCACCAAACATGTAACCAGTGCTTCCATACCTTCCATACCTTCTATCCTCCCAGGGAAGTTGCCCAAGGGCAACAACTGCTGCACAGTCACATTGTTCAGCAAAGCGAGTCCACAGGGGCTTTCAAACCCAAAAAGTCCCTAGAGAGACAAGGAGCAAGATACTGTGAACCACAAACACATCCATTCTGCTGAAGATTTTAGTTTTTTGAGAATATCTTAACTTTACTATTTTTCTTAATCTGTTATGTGATTCACTTCTCTTTATTCATGCTTCTTCCCCAAGAGCACTTTAGAGTCAAATAGATGTCTTCTGGGTTTTCTGTATGCAGCAGCTTCATTATAAAAACAGCACAGAGATGCTGAGGCTAATTACTAAGGAAGAAGCAACTCTGTGTGATAAGCACTAGAGCATTTGATTCAGTTACAGAAATTCTGAGGACTTTAAGGGTGGCTTAGACTTTTGCAAGTTCTTTCATGCACCTTTTTACTATGAGGGTGCTGATATTAGTTTACAGAATTTGAAAGTAGAAGAGAAATGTTAGCAAGCATTAAGGGCCATTATTCACTGGATTTACTTATTTTACAGCAGAGAGTGCCATACAAATATTTTACTTGAAACATCTGTACCCAATTTGATGGGAAAGAATAAAAAAAGGAAGAAAGAAACTGGAAAGTTTTACTGCTTTAACTGCATGCTATTAAACTGTAGTGAGCCAGAAAGCAGATAGTAGATAATTGGACTACACAATTACTTAACAGAAGAGAAAAGCCTGATTTTTCCAGACTTGCCAAACTAGGAAACTCAGATATTGTAAGATCACCAAAGATAGGTACCTTAAATGTTTTAATGAGAAATATATTTTAAATATCTTTAAACTCCCACTACTTATTTACATATAAAACTCAGCTAAGAAGGTAACTAGGCAACAGTGAGGAGCTGCAGTGCTGATATTCTCTTCATCTTTTACATCAACTACAGAGAAACCTAAATATCCTCACTTTTGTATATCACTTTCAGTAAGATTATTTTTTTTCAGGACTGAAAATGTCATAGGAATATTTCCCAATAGTCAGTCAATCCCACTTACTATTGGAGTATTTATATTGAATTTTCTTATTTACGTTTTTATATACACTACATATCAGTATCAGAAAAATATAGTTAGCCACAAGGGATCTAAGAAGCAACAAAATGCTCAACTTTCAGTATCTTCCTTTAATAGCACATATGGTTTTTGATAATGATTCCTTTTTTCTTCCTGGTTGAAAGAAGTAGGATGAAAAAGTATTTTTGGCAGAAAAACAAGGCTAAAAATTATGACAGAAAGTAAAACCCGTGCAGATGTAGACCACCAAAATAAAGTTAAACTTCATAGATAACTGCTTATTTTAAACCTGACTTAATAGTAATTGAAAAATAATTTGGGGATTCTAGTCAAACAGTGAAATATGTACTAGTCCTTTAAATATTTTATGGGTATAAAGGTATTTATTTAATTTGGTTATTTTTAGAAAAATGCTTGTATTTTTTTAACCATTTCTAAGGGCCTCATTTAAGAGTTTACTTTTTCCCTTCTTTCACTGTTCATATTGATCTAAAAGCTTATTTTCTTCCAATTTCCTTCTTTTCTTCCAACTACAACAGAAATGTGAAAAACATCATTGGAAGAGCTCACTTAATGCTATTTGAAAGAAATATATTTTTTTTAAAACCCGGACAAATAAAAGTATGCAATGTACATATCATTTTTACCTGCATATGGAGTCCAGGTTTTCACTCTGCCCATAAATTCCATTTTAAAATAATTTGGAAAACAACATTTTCTCTTTCTCTTGAGGAAATTACTGAGTACACAGTGTATATGTACATATCTTGGTTTAGCACTTCTGCTACAATTACTGTGTTATTTGTTATGATTTAGTGATTACTCATCTTGTTTTATTCAACCATATCCTGTTACAAGAGCACTACAGTTCTTTTTTAAGGTGCATATTTTTATGAGAACATTGTGAAATTAGATATCAAGAAAATAGTGTCTGCATGAACTCAAAGCGACTTAAATGCTTTTGAGTTTCACAGACCACATGAGAAGGCACACAGACCCTTCAGAGTATTGTAGGCCTAAAGATGTAGGGTTTAGAAATTTTTGCAAAAGAAGTTAAAAGTTGGTCTTGTCAAGATCAGATATGCCTGCAGCTCTGTTAATGGTGGTGTCGCTATTCATTTTATAAACACAAAACTGAGAAAGGTGATCAGAATCCTGGTGGTGTAGAAGGCAGTGGCAGCCCCACGATTGGCTTCACAGACAATCAGTATTTTGGCCAGAGAGGCAGGCTGCCCTTAAGACAGCCAGAAATAAAAAACATGTTAAAATGTTACCTTTGCCTAGAAGGTCTTTCAGAGGTCAGAATAACACTATGAAAATTTTCAAATTTCTATGAAAATCTCATTGCTTCAAAATTCTAAAGTTCTTTGATTTATAACTGTGAAGCAGGTGTCTTCTTGCACTAGAATCATTCTTGTTTAATTTATGTTTTAGGAAGTTAGAGAAAATTCTATTGCTTTTTGGTTTTGTTGATTTCACATTGCAGCCTGAAAAACACTGTTTAATGCTAAGGATGAGTCACATTTTGTTGGATTTTCAGCATACTGTAGTCAGCAGGATGCATATGTCCTTGTGAATAACAATATGTTTTCAGAAGCACTTGAATTTATTCTCATCTGATATATATAGTAATTTCATTAATTGGCCAGCTTTTATTGCCTACACAAAATCTATTTATAAAATATGAACTGGTTATCTAATGGGTTTATCAATTTAGGGTGCCAGATTCTTTCCTCTATCTAGATAAAATCTCACTTGCTTAGCTCTTGTAGCTTTACACCAAGCCAAATAAACAGTATACATGGTTACAAAAAGCCAGCTTACAGGCTAATCTTTAATTAGCCTCTTCCGGAAGCAGCCATGAACAATAAGTCAAGGATAAAGTCTCTCTTGGTGAGTAAATCTTGCTTCAAACAAAAATGTATTGATATTTAAATTAGCAGAGGCAGCTTCCTAAATTCTGCATTCTGTTAAGTGCTAAAACATTTGATACAGGGAATACCTAGTGGTTTTAGGACATCATCCACAGAAGAAAGAAAGTCTGTCTGAAAGCAACTTACTTCAAGCTCCCTACTCCGTCTGGAGCTCATGTTATCAGTGAAATTCTAGAAGTCTATGGCAAGAAATGCCTGGCAGCTGTTGGACAACAAGCAGTTATGATGATTCACTGACTCCCACGGGTAAACTTCAGAGATGCAGCTTTGATGTGCAGTGAAAGTTTTCCTGATATTGAAATCCCCTATCACAAAAACAGACAGTAAATTACTACTTCTGTCACTAGTGAGTGCAACAATATATTCTATCGATGAGCAGCATTGCAATTACAATTTTTTATGAAAGGTTAATCATGAGCAACGTAAACTATCACTTCACAGTCAATTGACAGGGATGCAACTATGAATTTAATTTCTGAATTTTATTTAGAGAAAAAAAGGAAAAACTGCTTTTCTAAAATTGCTCTCAGTTTTTTTTTCTTATGGTTGTCAAACCCACAGATTTTTGCTTAAAATTGTAAAAGTAAGAAGTTGAAAATAGTGGTTTAATATTTTATTGAGATCTATTTCTATATCTGATGGAGTTTTGTACTGTATCCTACAAAGCCTACCAGAGTCCAAGCTAAGAAATACAGCATATATTACATGTGTCATGAAATGTATGTAACTAGATCAAGAAGTGAACATACAGACTTTCACCCTGATTTTAGGAAACTAATACAAGAAAATACAAAGAAATTGGTCTCCAAGGAAATCTAGAGAAAAAATGACAAGGATTGGAAATTGGAGATTAGACAGTAAAGAGGTGAGAGAGCTTTTCCAAAATCAGACCAGGTTATCAGTAACTGGACTTGAGGAAATGGCCAGGAACAAAGTTGGTACAAAACCATGGTGTTTGTCTTTTTTCCTTCCTTTCTTAAGGAAACAGCATTACAATGGTCCCCTTCTGTTTTTATTGATGTGATGTGTGGTATGTCTGACCAACAAAATCTGAAAGCAGAGGGCTTAAAGGTAAAAGTCACTTGGTACTGGGGATGATAAGGTGAGAGGCAGGTTCACTGACAAGAGCCAGTTCTTCCATGGAGAACACTTAATTGTTTCTCCTGGTGATCCTTGTGATTGGAATTTGAATAGCAGACAAGCAATTGACACCGACCCTGAGGCATTGCACAAGCTGTGAAGTTGCATAAGAGTGATGCACCACAAAAGCCAATGGGGAAATTAGATTTACTGTATAAACAGGTATCTTGAGACAAGGCTTCCTCACCGAGTCTCATCCACCATGGAAGAAGGCTTCAGAGGAGATA
>VXBU01003866.1:60887-98243 GCA_013400315.1 Bombycilla garrulus
ATAGAATAGAATAGAATAGAATAGAATAGAATAGAATAGAATAGAATAGAATAGAACCCTACAACAATCATCTAGTCCAATTGCCTGGCCAATTCAGAATTGACCAGGTTAAAGGCTGTTGTTAAAGACATTGTCCAAATGTTATAAATTCTGGGAAGACTGAAGTGTTGACCACCTCTCTAGGAACTCTGTTCCAGTGTTTGACCACCCTCCCTGTAGAGAAATGGTTCCTAATGTCCAGTTTTAAACACCTCTGGTGCAGTTTTGGACCACTCCCACATGCAATCACTGGATCATAGAGTGAAGAGCTCAGTGCCTCCCTCTCTACTTCTTCTCCCAGCCCTTTCACCAGCCACTCCTATGAACAGATTCAGGGCCCCTCATGTTGTTCTTAGTTTGTGGGCCAGTAGTGCACACAGCTTGCAAGGTGAGGTGGCACCAATTTCATATACAGTAGGATCATCACCTGTTTTGACCATCTGGCTGGGCTGTGTTTGGTGTTCCCAGGACACTGTTTGTCCTCTTGGCTGCCTGGGCACACTGCTGGCTCACAGTGAGCCTGCTGCCCACCAACAACCCCAGATCCTGTTCCCCAGGGCTGATCTCCAGTCACTCCTCTCCCAGTTTGTACCTGTCCTTAGTCACTCAGTGTAGAATAAGGTATTTGGACTTGTTAAATTTCACGCAATTAATTATTGTCCAATGCTTCAAACTATCAACATCCCTGTGCAAGGCCTCTCAATCCCCAAAAGAGTCAAGTGCACCTCCCAGCTTGGTATCAGCAGCAATCTTGTTAATGGTACATTAAATTCCTTCACTTACATTGTTGATAAATACACTGAACAGTACTGGTCCTAGAATTGAGCTATGGGGATCACTGCTGTTGGCTGGTCACCTGCCAGGTGTAGTCTCATTCACTACAACCCTTTGAGCACTGCCCTTCAGCCAGGTCTTCACCCAGCATCATGAACCTGCTCATTCCACAAGTGAACAACTTTTTCAGACGGATGTTGTGCATCAAAATCCTTACTAAAATCAAGAAAAGTTGCATCCACCACCTTCCCTTCATCCATGAGGTAGGTGACCTTAGAATATCAGATATTAGTTAAATAGGACTTTACGTTTCTGAACATGAGTTGACTATGTCTGATGATTGCATTGTTCTTTAAATACCTTTCAATAGTATCTAGTATAACCTTTCCGTAATTTTTCAGGATCTGAGGTTGCACTCGCAGATCTGTAGTTCTTTGCGTCTTCCCTCGTAATTGTTTTGTGGACTGCAATAACTTCAGTAACTCACGGTCAGCAGGGACCTCCCCAGACTCTCAAGAACTTTGGTAGATGATCAAGAGATGTGATAAAATCTTTGTATTATTAAGGCTGGAAAAGACTACAAAGATCTTTAAGTCCCACTCTGACCAATCACCAACTAAACCATAGCATTAAGGGCCACATCCAATCATCTTTTGAACACTCCCAGGGATAGTGACTCCACTACATCCACAGGTATCGTGTTCCAGTGTCCAACATCCCTTGCAGTGAAGAAATTCTTCCTGCTCTCCAACCTGAATTTCGTCTGGAACAGCTTGAGGCCATGTCCTCTCCCCCTGTGACTGATACCCCTGGGAGAAAGGACCAAAACCCACCTGGCTACAGCCTCTTTCCAGGTAGTTGTAGAGAATGTTTAGGTCTTTCTTGAGACTTGTTTTCTCCAGGCTAAACAACCCCAGCTCCCTCAGCTGCTACTCATAGGATTTATTCTCTGGACCCTTCAATATCTCCGTCACCCTTCCCAGGTCATGCTTCAGCACCTCAGTGTCCCTCTTGTAGTGAAGGGCCCAGAACTGGACACAGAACTGAAGGTGTGACCTTATCAGTGCTGAGTACAGTGTCATTATAACACCCACTAATTCCTTCAGCACAGTGGAATGAAAGTATTCATTTGGTTGTTTTTTTTAATGGAACTTTGTTGGCTGAGAATATCAATCATTTGTATCTGCTGAAAGAATCCACTGGTTATAATCAGCTGAGTGTACCAACCAAGTGTATAACTGTTTCTGTCTGAGTTTGCAAAAAGAGTATGAATGTCTTCCTGTGAGCATACTATACGGGCCAGTAATGGATATCATGTTTCATGTGAGTCAATTGTATATCACAATTGCTACTCATTTCTAAGTGTACTTTGTACTTGTACCCTGATTTAAATCCATGGCTATATGACCCTGCAAAATTAACATGCCACCTTAAGCATGTTTAAAAGCCAGTCTTATTTACGCCCCATTTAATTGAATCATTTTCTATTGATTTCCTGGACATGTTGTAAAACCAAAGGCTACCCTCATAGAACATACTAAATATGTATTTAGGAGATTAGAATTTCATTATTAGTATAGAAATATATTCTGAATATATTAATATGTGACCTTTGTAAGTTCTCAGTAGAATCCAATGGACTTCAAAGCATTTATTTGTTCCAATCCTAGTTTCTTACAGAGTACAAATGATGCATTATTTGAATTTAGAGGGGAACTCCCTCCCTCCAGACATTTCTTATTGTTATCTCTAATTGCTGCCAAAAAGGTGCAGATTTTCTAAAGGTATTACAAGATGTTTTAATTTCAGGCTAAAAAAATGCCTTTTATGATTTTGTCCTGACATTCAAGGAGTATCACAATATTAACATTTTTATGTCTGTAAATTGGAATGGTTTAATAAGAATGTTACGATTTCTAAGTCTTAATGAAAAAATTAAGAAGTAATCTAATGAGAAGAAATTCACAGTAGTGTCTAATTTTGAACTTACTGCAATCTTGGGCAAGAAAAGAAGTAACTATAAAAATATTATAATGCTGTTTAACTCCATTGGTGTATCTCCACAAGAATATCAAAACACATTAAACTGAAGGAAAGGTTACCTCTACAGAGGAATGGAAAAATCAAACAGGTATTTCTAGTCACGGAAGACATCCTGTTCACCCATCCTCCTTGGGCTTTTTCCCATTTTCCATTTTTTCACATTCCCCCATGCAGACAATTCAGATATGTGGAAGCCCCTAGTTCTTTGCCTAGTGACGGAAGTGGCATAATTCCCCTTATGTTCGTAGATGACAGACTGGAGCCCATACATATCCCCAGGATCAAGCAGAATAATTAGGAAACAGAAACAAAAAGGTAGGCTTCTTTAATTTAGGCAGGAGTGAAATGTCTTTTTGCATAGTTGACCTGCTTTGCTCTACACAGCCTGACAGACGCTTAAGACAGCTTCACTGCCACCTCTTCAACAGAGGACAGTGTGAAGCTTGGCTGAGAAGGGGGAACAAAAATTCTATAGCGCTGACTTTATTTCTGGGTACATGAAGATGATGCCTGGACCCAGACCAAAACACAGCAAAAAGGATTTTCTAAAATGCAAGACATCCTGGGAAGTACTTCCAAAACTGATAGAACTTGACCAATGTCCACAGATGTGAGAAAATCTTGATAAAGGCAAATTTTTTTTTTTTTTTTNCAATGAAAAACATCTCACTAGAGAAAAGCTTTAACAGCAATGCAGCTCCAGGACCAAGAGGAGCAGACAAGCACAGAGATGACTCCTGGCTTGCTTCTCAGGCTGGTGTCTATGAATCCCAAGAAACCTAATCCCAGACAAGTGTGGAAGAGGTGATGGAGCCAGCTGGTTATATTGAATGATGTATGCTATTTCTGCTTAAGCTTTCTGCTCAAGGGGTTTTAGGGCAGTCCATCTGCACAAAAATAAAGATTGTTCATGATAAACGTATGTATCTAGCGTGTGTCACTCCCATACTGCCTAAACAATTGGCAGGACCAAGGTGACTGAACGACTTCTGATAAAGGAAGAAAGTAACAATTGCATGAAATATGACAAGATTAAAGACCTAGAAAGAATAATTTACCTCACTAAATAACAAATTTATGGATTTCTATATTTTACATGGAATGTTGACTTAACAGTTTAGAACAGAGAATTAGTTGTTTTGCTTATAAACAGAAGTGTAGAGGAATAATATGAGTTTAAATGAACTATGGTTTGTATCCTGTACAGATTCATGGTGTGTGGAAGATGTTGAGATTAAGGGCCTGAAACTAATGTCATAGTTTCCATTGTGAAAAAAGAAATTTACCTCTATTTGAATGAGTTGCAAATCTCCATCTTCAAGGAATAAGTTATTGACATTCCTCTAAATTTAATGTCGATGCTTGATGAATTAGGTGAGGAATAATCTGAGAACAGTGTACACCAGGTGGACTTGAAAGCCATTTTCTTCCTGTTGATTGTTTGCTTGTTTACATAGATATTGTTTCTCCTGTCTGCCTTCTAACTGTTTCTTAGTATTTTCCTTTCTCACAGTGGTTCCAGTGGCCTCTGACAAGCTTGAAGAGGAAGCCTACCCACTTTTTTTTTTTTTCAAAACCCCAATACTTCTATTGCATGCAAGATAAATGCCATCTTAGAATCATAGACTCATGGAACAATTAAGATTGGAAAAGACCTCTATGATCATCAGGTCCCACATGTGAAGTCCACTAAGTGCCACACTGAATTTATTCTGAATGCTTCCAGGGATGGCAATTTCAACAATTCCCAAGATAACCTGTTTGAAGGCCTGACCACGCTTTCAGTGAAGAAATGTTTTCTAATATCCAAGCTAAAGCTCCCCTAGTGCAGCTTGAGTCCGTGTCCTCTCCCGTGTCACTGGTTGCCTGGGAGAAAGCACCAGTCCTCACCTGATTGCAGCCTTCTATCAGGCACTTGTAGAGAGTGATAAGGCCAGCCCTGAGCCTCCTTTTCTCCAGGCTAAACAACCTTAGCTGTTTCAGCTATTCTGTATGTGACTTATTCCCTGGGCCTTTCACCAGCTCCTTTGCCTTTCTCTGGACTTGCTCNATACTTCTATTGCATGCAAGATAAATGCCATCTTAGAATCATAGACTCATGGAACAATTAAGATTGGAAAAGACCTCTATGATCATCAGGTCCCACATGTGAAGTCCACTAAGTGCCACACTGAATTTATTCTGAATGCTTCCAGGGATGGCAATTTCAACAATTCCCAAGATAACCTGTTTGAAGGCCTGACCACGCTTTCAGTGAAGAAATGTTTTCTAATATCCAAGCTAAAGCTCCCCTAGTGCAGCTTGAGTCCGTGTCCTCTCCCGTGTCACTGGTTGCCTGGGAGAAAGCACCAGTCCTCACCTGATTGCAGCCTTCTATCAGGCACTTGTAGAGAGTGATAAGGCCAGCCCTGAGCCTCCTTTTCTCCAGGCTAAACAACCTTAGCTGTTTCAGCTATTCTGTATGTGACTTATTCCCTGGGCCTTTCACCAGCTCCTTTGCCTTTCTCTGGACTTGCTCCAGCACCTAAATGTGTTTCTTGTTGTGAGGGCCCCAGAACTGGACACACAAGTCAAGGATCTGTCTCACCAGTGCTGGGTATAGGGGAAAAATCACTGCCCTGCTCCAGCTGGCCACACTATTGCTGATGCAGGCCAAGATGCCACTGGCCTTCTTGGCCACTTGGGCACACTTCTGGCCCATGTTCAGGCACTGTTGACCAGCACCCTCAGGTCCTTTTCCACTGGGCCATTTTCCAGGCACTCTGCCCCAGCCTGTAGCACTTCATGGGGCTGTTGTGATCCAAGTGCAGGACCAGATTTGTTCTTGGTGAACCTCAGACCATTGCTCTTGGTTAATACAGCCTGTTCAGATCCTCTGCAGAGCTTTCTGACCTCCAGTAGAGCTACATTCTGACTAAAATTTCTCCTCTGCAAACTGACCAAGGGTGCACTCAATCCTCTCATCCAGCCCACTGATAAAGCTATTAAACAGAACTGGCCCCAAATGGAAGGTCATCTTGGTACATCATCCTGTGTTGTTATGAGTAGAAATGCAAATTCTCTTAATTTTAAAATTACCATTTCACAGATCAATTCTGCTCTTCTTTCTCTTTTGACCTCTATTTTTCCCACTGTACTCAAAGCACTCCTTATTGTGGATATTGCTTTGTTTCTTTCCTTGACAGCTTTTTTCTTCCTTTCACAGTCCAGGAGCAGACATTTGAAAAAGTGGCAAACTGTGGAAATCTTTTATGCTAAAGCTGAGAGGTCTTTCTGCATTCACTGACATTAGACTGTAGCAATTTTAAATACTAAATAATTGATTTTGGAAGTTACTAAAGGCAGAATAAAGCAGCTTCTCAAATGTAGCATCTTCAAAAGAAATTACATTCACAAAGGTCATCAGTAATTCCATCATTACCTCAGACTGATCACTTTATTGTTGCTATGCTACTATCATAGTAAAAAGATTAAAAAAAGATCACATTCAGCAACCCTCCCCCCCAAAAAAAGAAAAAAGTTTAGGTTTCAAACCACAATTGCTAAAATGGATTAATTGACTGTACTTCACAATTGTGGTGGCTTTTTGAATTAGAAAACAATAAAAAACTTTTCATTATTTAATTATATCTCATTGTTTTAAGAAAATGAAAATTATTTAATCTTTAAAAATAATTTTATTAATAATTCTTGAACTGTTATGAGTTTTACAAAGCTGTTTGAAAATTCTCTTCCAGAGTTATAAGAAACATTATTCTGGTGACAGTTACTACAGAAATGTTCAGACAGGGGTTTTTGTGTGTTTTTAACAAAAATTCTAAGTCTAAACTGTGAAACAGATCCATTCCTGAGAGTTATTCAAAGTCCCTGTGACCTTATTTTATGTTTCCTAAAACTATGGTTTTCACTTCTTTAATGATAAGAATAACTTATTTTAAAAATCAAGTCTTAGATAATGGGGAACTGCATATGTTTAAAATATTTATTTGTTGCTAATGGAGTTCAGGAGTGGTATGTACTTGTACAGCAAAGCTGAGTATGACCATATTAAATGAATATATTTTTCAGCTGATTATTCTTCTGTGTTTGTCATATAAATTGGAAAGAGGAAAATAACTTTCTCTGTTGAAGCATAAAACAAATTAGACATAATGGCACATAAAAAGCAAACCATAATCACACTCTTGAAAACGAATGCGTTTTACAGGATATGTAGCCATTAAGGCAGTCACAACATTTTAAACCTACCCAGTTCAACACACCTGCAATCTATTCACTTTCTGATGGCAGCATTTTGTGAAGCTGCCACTGATAATTAAATAAATTGTAGGTGGAAATCCTAAACTCATCTTGTATGGCAATGTGCCAGATTTTTCTACCTTTGTCTTCAGTATTTCACGAATATTTTTTTGTTCAGTCTGTAGCCTTTTGATGGCATTTCCTTTAGAGATTGGGAACATTTTTATTTTTTCTTCTGAACATAATATTGTTAGATTAATTTAGGAATAGTCCATGGATGGGATAGACATTGTACTGTAGTTTAGCATGACCAAAGGGACCAGGCGGCAAAGGTGAGAATGACCCATATAAGCTGCTATGGTTGAGTGCCAAGGAAAATATTGCTTCCTGTCATTCTTCCAGAAATACTCATTTTGTTAGATCAATTCACAGAAAAATACTAGAAAGCCTTTCCCTGACAATTTATTACAGCCTTCCAGCTTCATTTAAACAGTTTAAGGGCAAAAATCTTGTTCCTTTCCCCCATTTACTTCCCAATACCAACACACTTTCACATCACCTCTAGACATATCAGGATAGCTCTTAACTGCCATAAATTACTTCTCATTCAGCTGATGACAGTTTGGGAGCAAAGAGATTTCCGTTAATGTTCATACTTCGAAATCAAAGAAAATGTGCTTTTTTTTCTGAAAGACCATGGTCACCTTTATTTACTGGAGCTCACAGATTCATTTTCACTTCTTAAGCCTATCCCAAGTGATTTGCAAAATAAGAAATATTAGTAAATATGCCCCCAAGAGTGAAAATAGAGCACCATATGAATTTTTCCGCTTAAGTCAGATTCCACTTAAGAGGAGTCAGTCTGCACTCCAGCTGAACAGATATGTTTTAGAATAAAACTTATATTTTGGAAACTCTGCAGAACATGACTGTGCTTATGGTTTTTGTGTCTGAAAATCCTAGGGCTTTTTAGAGCTTTAACTACTGTGCATGGCTTTGGTGGAATCTGTATTTAGCTCTGGGGACATCAGTCCCTACACGCAATACTCCCATTGATTGAAGAATTCCTCTAACAAAATGTTCACCTAAATTCAGGAAGGATGAAGCAGCACAACTAGATAAAAAGGTAGCTAATCTCTATTGGGATAGGTATGATGTTACAGTTGCACACTCAAATGAAAAAGAAAAATTAAAAGACAAAAAAAAAAAAGAAAAAAAATCAAAGGAGAAAGTAACCCTGGAGCATAGAAAATGCATGAATCATGCATAGTAGAGAACAGGGAAATCGAGATTGAATTTGAAATCGTGGTCAAACACTCTGGCCTCAGCACATTGGGAGTAGCATACCAGAAAAGAAAGGCTCCAAAATCCTTCTGATGTTATAGTTAACAGGTATTTTTCATGTTATTTAGTTCAAAGGTGACCACCTCCAGATAAAGAGATGTTACAGAACCTCTGCTGGTGGTACAGATGGCTCAGACTCTCTATAAGGGATTTTGGTAATCTCCTTATCTGATAAGAGATGCAGAGAAAATCCTTCAAGTCTGAATAAAAAGGAATTTCAGAAATATGAAGATAAAGTGTTTTCTATCTTTCTCTATCTCAATTCAGGGAAACATTACTTGATAAAGAAGACTTAGGTTTTTTCGGTGTTGTTTGTTTTTTGTTAGTTTGTTTGTTTCTGAAGAAGGAGATGGAACTGCCTTTTATTTCCTCATAAGTTTACCTTCAAATGTCAGGACAAAAATCAGTCTTTTTAAGGAGGTAAAATTCACAGGTCATATTGAGAGGATTAAAAATGACTATGTAGAACTCACTGACAACTTTGACTTAGGCATCAGTTATGACAGACTGTGAAATTTTTACTTGTCTGACATTACTGAATCGTCAAGGGTGGTTTTTAAAATTTAAAAACAAAAAACCACATTTCTCTCCATAATGGGTGTTCAGAGAATGAAATTTAAGACAAGTAATCTGTAGGCTACACATTGCCAATGGTTCTCCAGTTTTTCAGTATGCCAGACATTTTGAATTACCTACCATGAACATTTTCATTCTGACCTCTCTTGCAAATGCAAACAGATTACAAAAGGGCTGAACAGCAGGGCTGGGACCATGTGTTGTGTAACTGGCATTATTTCCTATTGTACATGGCGGTGTGTGCCTGAAATCCAGCTCACAAAGCCTGAAGGTTGGCTCAGCCAGCAGGACCTTGGTGTGACTCTGATGAGCACCCCAGGGCCACATGGATGGTCAAAAAAATTGGGCAGTCACCTTCTGCAGGATGCCCTTGGGCCCTGCTTAGGTTCTAGGACTTTGCAACACTGAAGCCTGTGGAAATTTGATCACAAATATCAATGCAGCCAGGGTATCAGGCCCCAATTTTTATGTAGTAGTGGTAGAAAAGTGTGTTGCAAGCGCAGCTGTTGCTCATTCTTGAAGATATTCTGTAAGCATTTTTTTCTGAATCACTTGTCAGAAGGAACAAAATTGAGAAACCTGGAAGTCAGTCTGTCATTACAAAAAAAAAAAAAGGTATTATTACCACTGATATATTTTCTCATTAAGAATTATTAATTTATTTTTGATAAACTAGCACTTACAATTTTCTTCAGTCATTTGACCACAAATTTTTATTTTATTTCCTTTCCCTATTTCGTGCCTTGATCAGCCTAAAATTTCTTCAATGGTTGTATTTATTCAACTATTTTAATCAACCCTTGCAAGCAGTGTTCAGGTTACCACTCAATCTTCTGCAAAGATAGTTCAGCTATAGCCCAGTTCCCCCACTGCACTTAAATACAGCAGGAACAATGGGATATTTTACAATGGATCTTCTACTTAATTCTTTGTTGCATTTTCTGCCCTCTATTGATTCTCCTTCTCAGCCTGACAAAGGAGATATTCAACCATTCCAACAGAGACTCCCATTCCTGAGCCCAAGCACATCTCACCTGCACTCTTGAACCACACACATGAACCTAGGCTTCCCAGGGCAGCAGCCAAACACCAAAACAGCTACTTTGCTTTCAGAAGTGACATTTTTGAAGTGGTATTCAGTTAGAGATGTATTAACTTTGAAATCCTTATACAGCTTGAAATACCAAGTTTTCTTTACAGCTAAGCATGTTTCCTTTGCTATTAGCTTAGTTCCTTTATGAAGAGTGTTGCAATAGCATAAATATCTAGCATTTTTTGGGAAAAATAATTTCCATTGACTCAGAGAGAGATGGCCCTAAGCTTCCTGTGTGATCAGCAGAAGAGTCATCACCAGACCACAGTTCAAAATCAGTCCTAAAAAGCTGGATGAACTTGACTAGAAAAGCATTATGAGACTGCTTTCCCAGATTAGGTGGTGAAAAATTCAGGATAAATTAGTGAAACATGATTTTAAATGTTGTGTTTTTAACCCAGAAAGAAAGGCTAAAAAAAAAATCTACCCACCTGGCAGCTGACAACACTAGATAGAGAAAAACAAGTTTAGATTTCAGAATATAGTTGCCTCTAGACAAAGGAAGATAAACACCACACGACTTCTGTATCATAAGGATACTAAAAAAGTTATTCCAACTCAAGTCTAGACAGCCTAGGAAAGTCAACACAGTAAAGTTTTGAGCTCTCTTTTATCAAAGCTTATCGTTATTACTGGCCTGAGCTCCAGTGGAACGCCTTTCATTTCTGAAACTAAGAAGATGGGGGTAACCATAGGACCACATTCTTGACAGAGGACAATATTTAGGCTTCACACTTTATGTCAGCTGCAGAAATATAGGCAAAACTTGGTCCATTACAAGCATCTCTAGAACAAAGCCACACTTTAACAAATATCCAAAGGCAGCATATTACAGTATTTACATTTTGTGTAGTCTGCACAATAGTATTTTTCATCCAGCACCTGTAGTACTAATGCCTTTTTGACCAAATCAGAGTCTAACAATTCCAGACTGTGCCAGTTTATCACATGGTAGCACACATGAACAGAGTCCCATGATTTCAACATACCATCAAAATTTCCATTTGCAGACAAACATCAAAAAATCACCATAAGATTGTCTCTAAACCTGCAAAACATCTGAAAGAAAATCTGTAATGTTAACTCTATTATCCTCTGTGTCACATGAAGAAGAAAAGCACAGCTTTGTTAAAGAGGGATGACAACTCCTTCAGAAGAGGCTGGTGCTCTTCGTTCAGGACCAGGAGCCAGCCCACATTGAGAACAGTCAGCCATTGGAGCAGTCTCTCCAGGGAAGTCATAGATTTGTCAATCCTGTGAGAAGAGACATGGTCTCAGAGAGCCATATACAGGGTCTATGTGTCTGCACAAAGCTTCAGAGAAGGGGACAGGAAAAGACATAATACAGGCTTCTTTTTGAGCAGGACTTTGTCTTTAGATGCTACAGCAAGTCTGATCAGAGCTCCTACATTCACTGAAAGAAAAAGAAACTAAATAATTTTNTCTATTACTACCATTACTGCCAGTGGAGTTACATTTCTCACAGAATTTATCACATCTCTTGCCAAAGAAGCATGGATCCACAGTTGGAGCCCTTTTTCCAGTACTTCTGATTATAATTTCCCCTCTGTCATTTGCAAATATAGGTAAACAAGGGACCTACTAGGGGCTGCTCAGATAGAAATGCCTGGAGCAAAAATTCCTAGGATATTTATTCTGTTTGCAAAAGACAGCTCAAATGTTCCCCCCAAACTGAACTCATTTTACAGGTATCTCATCCTTTCAACAGCTAGATTGAAAGGACGTGGGTGGAAAAACACAACATTGGTTTCAGAAATCCAAGTGCAATTTTTGTGATGTCTCACTTCAGATATGCAGCTGCCCATACCTGCAGTCTGGCCCCGCACAGATTGACCTTCGCCAAATTGCTTCAGTATTTCTGATATGACTCTGCTGCTAGAAAAGCACCCGCAATCACAACAGTGCTGTTGGACAATGTTCATCTAACTCAGAAAACAGCGAGACTCCCATTCTGCACACGTATTGCTAGATTAGAGCGAAAGATACACTCAGGATATGATATACTGAGATCTGACATCTCTGGGTTTTTCTTACAGCTGCAGCAAGAACACATAAAACTCCACATTATAATAGAAAATTAAATAGGGACACTGTCATTTAAAGTAATAAAAGCCTAGTTTATTTTTTTTAATACACCCTTAGGAGAAACTGATAAATTAATTTCTACAAAGCTATTTGCTAAGAAATAAACACCTGAAAATAGCAGAATATTCTTTATCTGAACAGTTATGCAAGATGGTAAAAACCCCATTTAATTTCATGAAGGAAAAAATATTTTCTGGGGATTTGGGATTTTTTGTTTTATTCCATAATCCCCCCCAACATATAAAAAGTTTCTGGNATGTACATATAGATACACACATATATGCCTAGCAATGTAAGAGAAGCATTCAAATATTTATATTGCCTCCTGAATTATAGATGCATATTTATTTGGTGTATTGTATTATTTTGACATAACTGTTTTACAAAATCTCTTTATAGGAGTCAGGAGTCAGTTTACCTCTTTATTATTTTATGACTTGTATTTCAGGAGGTGAGACAAAATTCAAAGACAGCAATTTGTGGGTGTGGCTTTTGGTTGTCTTTATTGTGAATAGTATACGTTACTTTGAGGGAGTATGAAGTAAAACACTGCATACATTTCTGAATTATGAACCTCCGTGTTATAATTCTATAACTGAATTCAGCTTTTGTCTCCCTTGGAGCAACTGGTGCCAAGTTTTTCCTACAATAGGAAGGTGGGACCTTGGGGTACTTATTATGAATCATTGAACCTTTGAAGTGAAGGTGAAGTCATTTTCTGTTGGAGTCATTAATCTGGCTCTGGAATTCTTCTCTACAGCTTCTGTCTTGCTGAGTAGTTTGACTTTGCAGAAGCTGTCCAGTTAAGTAAGGGTGGCTGGATTTTCTTCCCTGTTTGCATCACAAGTCTAATGCCACAATATATCATAAGAACAGAGGGGTTAAGGCATATTAAGTGCTGCTCTTTAACTCTCTAGTCCCTTCAAAACCAGAAATATGTTGACACCTTTATTGCCTTGGCACCTTCCCTCAGTTCTTAGACATATACTTCATGGCTATTTCCTAAATAAGTTGTTCTGATTTCTCATACAATTTCAAACCGGAATGATTTAGGGGATTTGGAGGTGGGGTTTTTTGTTTGGAGGGTTTTTTTCCCCTGTGCTGTGGCAAACTATATCCAATTGACATAAAAATCAAACACTCCTCTGCAGACATCTAATTAAGCTCATTGTAAAATCTACATAGTGTGGCAGCTCCCATATGGAGCAAAAATACTCCCCAGTTGTGCAACTTTACTATAGTTACTGTGTAATAATAGATTCCTTACATTTCACAAGCATAAAAATCTTTGTGCATCAGCTAAATTGTTTTGTATCAATGACATAACATGAGTATAGCACTGTTCCATCTGTTCAGGAAAAAAACGTACATGCACTGAGCATTTTCACATTTATTTGTGTCTATGAAACAACCCTCTTCAATTAAGTGCAATACTCAAAGGAACAGCAGAATGCAAAGGCAGTAGATACTGAAACATTCAAAACATACAGGCATGTGCTCATGCCTCACGTGATATCTACATTCAGGCTTACAAAGAAGATTTTTAAGTCTGAATTTTCTTTATACAAACTAAAGAATTGCACAACTTTTGGGTTCAGTGCTGACCTCAGAATTCAGCCAGCGCTCACTCTGGCGAGATTCAGGAAGCTGTGTATTCAAATGAACTTTTTCAACAGGACACTGATAGACTTTTAAATACATTAAAAGAAAGATAGAAAAATTATTTCATGTAAAGAACAGCATTTGGGATCAACTTACCTTGCACATATCTTCAGAAATATCTAATGAACTTAAACCCTAAACACAAACCTTGGAAACACAAAACTGCGGCACACTAAAATATGGAAATTTAACTACATTTTGACTATACATATCTTGACTTAAAAACTCAGAAACAGAGACTTTCTCATACAAAAGAAGACACGTTAGTCCTTGGAAACACAGAACTGTAAATAAAGAATGAACAGAACAAAGTTAGGAGTCAACAACCAATGAGCCTTTCCTAGTACATAAATAATATTTTTTTCACATAAGTGCTAGATGACATATTACAACAAAAATGTGCCATGAGGCCTGGACATGGTCAAATTGCCAGGGGAAGTCTGTCCCCTTCACCAATGACTCAGTCCTGGTGTGCAACTGAGAGCTCTGGAAGATGTGCCTGTATTTGGCCTGCAATAGTACAAGCACACAAGGAAAGCAAATTGCTTCTAATTAATACATGTACTCTCTGTAACTGATTGCTCTTTCATGACTGATGACAGTCTGGTAGTATAGGGTTTTCTCTTTCTTTGGTATGGCATGGCTATTAGGAGGAACAAAACCTTCCTTTATGGTACTAGAAGCACTTGTACTTGACCTTCCATGTCTTAAACCAGAAAAAATACCACGAAATATGCAAGGTCTTCAGGTAATTCTTTGCCTAACATAGTAACAGGGGGAAAACTGATGTGGGTGATACACAGGAGCCTCTCCTGCTGGATTCTGGGAATGTGGAGGGGATAGAGCCACCATGACAGCTAAGGGGCTGTGGCCTGGGATGTAGAAGGAGAACCTGAGTGAAATGGACTAATTCAGCTTGGGGAAGAAAGAGGGAAGGAGAGATCTTATCAGTGTTTCCAAAAAGCTGATGGCAGTACAAAGAAAATGGAGGTGCATGAAGGCAAAACAAAATTCATTAGACATAAATTGAAAGACAGTAAATTACATTAGATGTAAAGAAAAATATTTTTATAGTGAGGATGGATCAGGAAGAAGAGGCAGGATATAGGGGTAAGAATGTATTAAATATTCTTCTCTGCTCTCTCAAATCTTCAGTAGAATGCCAAAACGGACTCCTGCCCACTGTTTTCCACAGAGTTTCTCATTCAGTGGTTGTGTTCGTGGTGAGCTGAGGTTGAAATGTTTTATTTATTTGTTTAAGAATTTCTACCATCTCTTGCTTTCATTATTTTCTAAGTTAAATTAATAAATTACATTCTCCTAAAGGGGTCTTGAGCTTCTTACGGATTTTCTTAATCCATGCAGTTCTGCACTTTGTATCCTTTTGAGCAGATCTTCTATGAAGCTTGCTACTAACCAGGAAGATTTCACTTTATGTCAGCTCTTAATTGAGCAGTCTAAATGGGTCTTTTTTCACCAGTTTTGGTGTTCATCAGGTCTTTTACTGAGTCATTTCAGCTTACTGATGTGGTAATAAATGATTATCCATCATATTCTTTTGGCCATGCATACAGATTAATGAGTAAGCTCACAGAGAGACCAGCAGGCTCCAACACTATTGAGCTCCATGAGCTATTAGGTCTACTTTAGCCTTCTTTGATGCATTCATATTTAAAAAAAGACAGGCTAGGTGAATTCTGGCTATAATTACTTGTGGTTTCATGCCTTCTGCCACCAGCTGCACATTTGCTGTTTCCACTCACAGTGGTTTAACACAGACACTATGGGTTGCTTGTTTTCACTGTCCTGCTGAATCTGTTACAAGGCCTTTAGTTGTTCAAAATAGGCAAGTCAAGAAACTTTAATTGTTTGGAGTGAGATGAGGCTGACAGCAGTGGGGCCTGGCAGTGCTCTTTCGACCTGGCTAAACATTTCTCACCTCATGGTGATCCTTTTATAGCTTGGCAAAGCCTACCATTGCAATGTCGTGTCAATCTTTTTGCACTCAATTGCCATATATACAGATAATTGCCCCCTGGCAATGGAAGGAAAGAAGCAAGATGAAGACCAGTGGCTAAAAGTTATGAGTAGGCAGGAAATGCCTAACTTGACTCTGATGATGAGAGATTGACAGACTACACTTAGGGATATAAGGTTCTCTTTATCCTGAAACACACCTTTTAGAGGTATATATAGTCATCTTTTTTGGCTGAAAGCTCTATGTGGAATACAATGGTTTTCTTTCTTAAGCTGACTTCAAAATTGAAAATTCATAGTATCATCCTAGAATGTTGGGATCAAAATTGACAAAATAGATTCTTGACAAAATAGATTCTACCCTAGTAAGGGAATTTTAAGAGTCCATTTTTCAACAGTAAGATAGAATTATTGAGATTTTCATCTACCATTTCTTACTACAAATCCATGCTGTTCAGGTTTCCCAGAGTATGACTAGTTTATTCTACAAATTTACATGTACATGGACATAGCTATTCCAAATTTTTACTGTAGAGAATAACACCATCCAGGCATCCTAAGGTCAGCTTCCTATCAGCCAGCCCAGCATGGAAAGATTTCCACAGCAGTAAGGATATTTCATGGTTGGAATTGAAATGTAGATAAAAGAGAGGGCACACATAGCAGGAGGAACTCATAGCTGTGACTTCATCGTTATTAATACAGCAATCAGCAATGGAATATTAATCCAGATCAGGTAAGAACACAAGACTGCATTTCTGATCAATATACTGGAAGATGCAGTATGGATTTCTTCTGGAAAGGAGGACAGATAAAAGGTATCTGGCAAAAAGCCTGAGGGAATACAACAAGCTAGATTTTTGTTGCTCTTGATACTTTTCTTCAGGTTCTGGGGCTTTGCTTTTTGCTTCAGAGGAGTTAAGAATGTTGAAGCAAAGTCAAGGAAAGGAAAGTAATCTGTATCAGTTTGTGCTGTATCATCCCTTTGTATTGTGCATTTCATATGATTTTGGCATCTGAAAGCTGGATTTGCTGGAAGATCAACCCATGACTTCAGAGCACAAATACCACCTGGTGAAAAGGGACTATGCCTTTTGGTTATTAAAGAATGCCCCCTAGGCCATTTCACAGACCCTCATGCAGAGGGAACTACAACATGAGCATCATAAAACTGCCTGGCTCTGTATCACTGGAATAGCCATTTGTTGTACCCTGATTTAAGTTTTGAAACATACTATGTTGCTGCCTCCAATGGCTCGATTCTGCAGCACCCCATGAGCAAGAGGCAGTGTCATCCACTCCAGGTGGATATAACTCCAATTTCATGATTCTTCAAAGAGATCATTTCTTCTGATGATGTGATTTTAAAACTTTCTCAACAACGAAACATTAAAGTTTGTTCCTACATTGCACTGTAAATACTGAAAATGTGAAAAAATATAACAGAGGCACCAAAATTTTCAATGTTAAAATCCTCTTGTCAAAATGGAATAAAGTTCCTCACCAGAGTATCCCAATCAAAACCCACACCATTAGTCAATGGGTACTGGCTAAAGAACATTAAGTTTGCCAGATACCAAGAGCTTACTGCAATTTCCAGAATTTGTCAATGCTGTAAGAACAAGAACAAGAATAGCGTCCTTCACTGGCAGGAAGGCCCAGTACCTTGAAGCTAAGCATGGTTTTTGATGTGTGAGAAATTACAGCTTAAAAAAAGTCTTAAATGCAATCCGTTTCAAACAAGTGGAAGCACAAGGAAAAATGTTTTAAATTCATGACTCCAAGGATTGTACAGTCTCTAAACCACTCACTGGAGATGTTTGTTAAAGGGTGAGAAGTGGGGGATATGAAGCATGTTTGAAGCAGAAAAAGCAGTTGCAGAAACTTGGATGTCAATTCAAAAAGAGATAAAGAACAAAGAAAATTCTGTGAAGCTTAACATATAATATATGTTTTTGATTATTAGGATTTTAGCTTTGCACCCTAATTATCAGCAAGGATTTTGATTGGTAAAAATTTCCTTTTCCTTCCGTGATAGCTCCACATAATTTTAATGGACAACCACAGCAATTCTGAAACACTGACATTGCACCAAAGTGTCTCTTGTTCCTGTTAAGAAACATTTTTCTGAGTTTACCTGCCAGCCCTGCAGCCACTATGAATTTTTGTGGGAGCCTTGAGCATTCAGTTGAAAAAACTAAATTTCTTCCCCTATACAGACTTTCTCCACTTGTGTATATGAAGATAGACTGAGATATCTCCAAACTAAAAAAAAAAAAAAAAGAAAAATATAGGATTGGGAATTACTTTCAGAAAGTATTTGGCTTTTGCTTGCATTACTTCAAATTAAGTTCAGAAGAGTCATATATCATTGCAGAGGTCTAGCATTAAATGAAGAGAAAGCAAAGTATTTTTTAAATGGGTGGTGAGTCCTAGAGTGCCTACACATTATAATTTCATAAACTTCACATAAAATATTTAGGTCCAGTCATTAACAGAGACAGACTATCAAACTAGAACAACTCTGCTACGGCTATAAGGATACATGGAATTATCCAGGGATAAAAGAAAAGAGTGGTAACCACCTTTTAGCCCTTCTCATAGTTTGTTTTATTTCATCTACCGCTGCTTTTCTAAGGTTCTGCTGAAACTCTAAGCAGAGATATTTATATACTGTCACCATTAAAAAGCAAAATAAATAGACCTTCAAAAGAGAAACCCAAGTATTTTTCTTGAGAGGTTCTGTCAGGCTTCAGTAAGCAGATAAAACCATTGTTTTGAACTAGGTTTTCCTATTTGAACCAAAGGTTGAAAAACGCCCATGATAAAGACCCTCAGACATTGGTAGTTTATCATCCATAAATGCAGAAAGCTTAACTGGAAAGAGTGTGAACAAATGTCTTTAATAAATGGCTGCCTAAATTTAGTTCTCTAAGCATGTGCAGAGTATCTAATTAATTACTGTATTTTCAAAGTTGCTGAGCAACAATCAGACACTCTTAACTTCTGCATAAACCATTTAGACAAGGAATGAAAAATTAATAACTTAATCTTTTTTATTCCTCAGAAACTCTTGGTTTGTTTACATATGTTTCTAGATTTTATAGAAACGTTTAAAAATATGGCAATGAATACCGTTAACTGGTGTGACTTGCAGTAGTATTTAAAACTTGCTTGTTGTTTTTATACTGTGCAAGAGTGAGAGAAACAGATCAAACAGCAGCAGGAAGCTCAGCTGTATCTTGCTTGAGGCTCTTACCTAATTTGCACCTGCTGCACTGATGGGTTTTTTTCAGTGTTTCACCTATTACGATGGCCGCCAGATAGAGGCCAAGTTCCAGGGTTTGGGGTTTTTTTAATGCATACAGAACAGAGGAACCCAACTGATTTCGACTTCATTTCATTAATTCAGACCCACTCAGACTTGCTGTTATTGCAAAGAGGTCTGTGATTAAAATATTGCCTAAAATTGTTTCTTTTGTCTTTCTTCCAGCCCAAATACTGAATTTTGAAGGAAAAATCATATGCCTCACTGGTGACTTTTTTGTCTCAATGGGAATAGAATTCCCATTCAGTAAGTACTTTCACATACAACAGATGTATATCTGTTTAGATAAATTTGTTGGGCTCAGGAGTTGACAATCCCCATTACCAGTTAGCAAGATTTACAAAGCACAAAATGCAGCACTACTGCTGTGTAAATTTGCAGCTAAATCTCTGGTGACAAGAACAGCCCTGGGAAGGACTATACTGTGATTTAATATAGAATATCATCATTGCTGGCTGGTTTATTTTCTAATTATTATTCATCTATACATTATGTGACACTATTTTAAAAGGATACATCTATGGTCTAAGAATCAATAAATTTACACTTCACTATGCAGAAGGCAGTGTTCTTCATAATATCTGACTACTCGCAAATACTGAGGGGAGCAAGGCATGGAGCACAAATTGGAGAAGAGAAACAGCATCGCAGCCTCTGGAGGACTAAGGCAGGTAGCATCAGAAAGGAAAACACCATCAATTAATGGCTACTGTGACTTCCTTTATGAATGATTAAACTACATTTGTCCTTCATAGTATAAATTTTCCTTGTTCATTCCCAGAAATGAATGCAAGGGAAGTACCAGTTATGTAAGTTATTTAAAAAAAAAANCTCTTTCCTCTTTCCTCTTTCCTCTTTTCTTGAAAGTATTTTCTACAGAATAATTAAAATATCTGTGAGCTCTCCAGAAAGTGTATTTCCAAAATGGCTGAACTAAAAATGTAGAAAAAAATAAGAGAAAAGGAAGAGAAAGGAGGTGGAAAGGAGAAACCAGCAGCAAATGGGTGGCATTAGACATTAAAAACCTCAATATTGTCTTGCTTTATCATGAGAAGTGTTTTGAGCACTTAAATTCACTTTTGGCATGCCTGTAGGTTCATGAATTTCTAAGCAAGTACTCTATTCCCAGCTTTTCCTTTCTTCTCAGCATATTTTGCTCACTAGTGTTTAAACCAAGGGAAGAAAACACTGGTACATATTTAATGTCTGCCCGCTTACAGAAAAGCTCAATGTAATTTTAAAAATATATCTATTAGCATCCATGGCCACTAATAATCCACAGAGAACTACTACAGGATAACCATCATCTTCACAAGGTTTCATTCCATATCAGGATTCTTAGCAAAAATAAATAGTGCCTGTAGGTCAGCCTCCCATATCTTTTTCAGTTCCTTCTATCTAGATTTGTCAATTAAGTTTTAAGATGACATTTAGGAATAGTTGTTTGGAGTAGCACATCTGCCATATAGATACTCACTGGATGCTTGTACTTTTGCAGAAGAGAAAATTTCAATTAGGTGGATTTGGATTTGCAGGAAGAGCTGTGACTTACAGATATATTATATTACATGTATGGGGTCCTTGTCCCCGTATGCACCAGCAATTGAAAAAGCTGTGTAAATAGCAGTTAACTAGCAATTAAAAATTACAGAAGTTCAGTGTATTTTTCAATTAGAGTTCCCAAATCTCATGTATGGTAAAACAAGCAGTCATTCAGCACAGCTGTGCAAGCTGAAGCTGGTTATTAGCATCCAAATGGCTGTGATAGATCCATTTTACTTCTGAAATTCTTTTAGTCAGCACTGCTCCAATGAGTAGATATTCTATTGATTTATTTCTTTATTTATAACCACATAAATAATTTAACTAATAATTGTAAGTTTCTATTTTTCTTTCTAAACCTCAAATACAATAAGTTCTGTGGCTAATGCACAATAGACAATTCATCTATTCTAGAGAATATAATTACTATTCCTAGTATTATTCCTATTATTTAATCAGTTTCTAAACATTTCCAAAAAAGAAGAGAGTGAATGAAAATTCAAATTAATATAATGCCATAGATCACAGCAAAATTATATTGATGTAGAGGGAAATGTGTTTGTACATCCCATTCTAAAACTGATTTCTTGTTGTTTCCCTTTAGAAAAAGGGTAAGGATTACATGACAGAAAAACTAAAGACATTAACTTTCATTAATTTTTTTTCTGTATGTTATGAATCAGGCTATAAAAGATAGTACAAAAAGGAACAGAAATGTAACATTCCATTCTAAATGTCTCTAGATACCTAGGCATACTATTTGCAAGATTACTGTGTTTACAATGAGCTTTTTTGAGTTGCCATCACAAAACATTTACTTTTACCATCACAAAACTGTTCATTTCAAACCTTGTTTCAGATGATTAGAGCTCTTCAATAAGACATTAACTTTACTTCAAGAATCTTCCCAGCACTATCTCTCCCTAGGAAAAAAAAAAAAAATCCTGTAACCTACATATGTGTTTTGAATCTGAGTCTAGTTTTCTAGTCCTCTTAAGCAGGACTGAAGTAAACTGAGTAAATGGCAAACACATTAATGTCATTACTATTAGTGGAGAAATGGGACCACTCCTTACAATGTCGAGCAAAGAGATAGTAAAATGTGAAGTTCTCCATCTGTCCCACCAGTATACACAACCCAAACAGGCAAGACCACCACAACACCAGGCAACCTGGCTCACTCGGGGCACAGTCCTGCAGCTGAGACTGCAAGGCACTGGGTATAAGTCTCACTACCCCCCACCAGCCTCACACTCTCTATCATTCTTTTTTTTTTCAAGAAGAATCAAGTGCCTTTCAACCACCCCTTGCACAGACCAGTTCCAAAAATTCAGGACATAGAAAACGTTTGTGCTGCTTGAAAAGAAATGTGCCCTGATAATTGCTGATTGTGAAGACAGGTTTCCAGAATCCAAAAAGGTAGTAATTGTCAGGGAGATGGACAACAAGTGACCTGAAATGCAAGTTGGATCAGATGTAAGAGTGGAAATGCCCTGATTAACCCTGTCCCATACAGAAAAAAAGGCATAGGAAATCTCATTATGACAGCCTGTGGAAAAAATCACTCTTCTAATGGAAAGCTCTGAATCCATAAGGGAAATGCAAGATTTCAAACAAGATTGTTAAACCTTACCCATTCTATTCAGTTATGTGTCCAGAGTGCAAAGAAAAGTTTTAAATCACCTCTGGCGTTGCAATGGCAGACCCCCCAAGTTTCTTGAGACAAGTACATTTTGTGCTAACATCCAGTATGTTATCTAAAGGCATAACATGGGCTAACAGTGGCTAGGAATCACTAATTGAAAAATATAGTAACTGTTAAGTTTTGTTCTATACCCAAAGGTAGAGCTTAAAGTACACTTTTCTTTAATTAAAGAAAAAAATAAAAAAAATCATCACAGAATTTAACAGATAACAAACTATGTAGTTGTATCAACCACAGTGGAACTATCTTCCCAATCTGGTCCTCTGTCAAAAGCAAAATATTATTAAAACCTGTAATCAGCTGAAATGAAATAAACACATTTTCAAAAAAAAAATCATACTTAAGAACAAGTAGCAACACAAAATTCACAGTAAACAGATTACACAGGGATTTCTCCTTTCAGGTTCAAGATACAGTTCCAAGATACCATCATAGCAGGGATATGTAAACATTTGTGGAACTGAAGAACAAAGAATGTTTAGAACCAGTATGACTCAAACCATTGCAGGCACAGCTGGACACAAACACACTCAGAACAAGAATCAGATAAGCCAGGAGACCTTGGGAAGCAAAAGCTGTGACAGGACAAATCCCCATACTGAGGCCAGGCAGGTAGTATCAGACAAAACAGAAGACACATATGAGCAAGCACTGAATTCAAGGAGCAACTGAAAGACCAGATAAATGGATCTACATTGGAAACAGAAATTGAAGCAAACACTGCAGTGATAAGAAAGTACCGTATTTGGGAAAGGAGAAACTCTATGTGGAAATTTCAAAGGAAGAAATGGACCAGTCAAAAGTAGTGAGGGAAAAACTCCCACAAATGTGTGCAACCAAAAAGCCTCAAACCTCCCCCTGTCAATAAAGCTGATAAGGCACAGCATTCTTGAGAAGCCTTCAACAAACACCAGCATCAGACTCTGAGAAAATAAGGAACATACCGTAGTTGACTTCGTAATAACATTAATCCAGGAAAAAAATCAGAAGCACAGACTGCAAGTGAACTGCTGAAAACAGAAAAGCAATAGACAGAAATGCATCAACAGCAGACATGGAAAAAAAAGCATTTACTGTACCTCACTTTTTTTTATGCTGAAAAAACTGTTCAGAGAAGGGAAAAGAAATCCCTCCAAATAGTACCAGCATGAATCATTATCAGAATATTCCAACAAGAACTTTGCAATTACTGCAGCAACTGCAAAGGTAACTCCATCTCATAAAGTCTTTTATAAGGCAAAACTGCAAGGAAAAGCAGAAAAGGTATATTCAAAGCTGAAACTGTGTACAGAGATCACAGGTAGGCCAGTTGTTCACCCCAAGGGTACAGAGATCACAGGTAGGCCAGTTGTTCACCCCAAGGGTACAGCAGAACTGTGGAACTCAGTTGGTCCTTCACATCCTCAAGGAGTATGGCCTCAAAATAGCATTTTACAGCCCTCCCCAAATCTCTTTTTTGGAATATCAAATACCACAAAATCAGAAAATTTCTGAAGTTAAACATTTTCATTATTGTATGAATAAAATACATTTCACAAGCACAAAAAATAGAAAAAAATGCAGAAAATTTTTAATTTTAAATTTGTACAACTTAACAAAGGTGTTTGAGGAGAATCATCTCTCTGACTTCTCTCTGAAAGTCTTTCAACCAACTCAAATGCCTTCACTTCCATCTTAGACAGTGAACATGCTAAATCAACTTTTTGCAAAACCTTCTTAGGCACTCAGAAGTAGTGACAGGAAGGGTCTAATGAGACCCTCCTTCCAGGCTTCCTTAGTCATTTGATTTTGATAGCCTGGGTTGGTTTTTTTTTTGTGCGTAGGTATCTACTTTATCACCAAAGGAAAAGAAAAATAAATCCTATAAAATAGGCAAAGGTTAGCTATTGCATGTATCAAACTTCATGGCAAAACTCTGAATATTGAGCAGTTAACTGACTTAGATTCTTACAATATCTATCAGAGGCTGCTAGTATTAGGGTAGGCCTTAAAGATGAGCACAGATCACAACACAGAGAAAACTGCTGTGTGTACAATTTCACAATATCCAGATACATGTCACAGTGCATTTCTGCATTTTTGTAAAATAGAGAAAGATACAAAAAGAATGGTGAATTATTTAGCTGAAATCTGTCAATGACATCTGATGACCACTGAAAATTTTCCTCCCGTCTCCACACATATTATATTAACCTTTAATCATATTTGTTATTAAGGGGAAACGGAACATAAAAATTGATGTAAAATAACCCAATCCCATGTTTTCATAAACATAGGTACTGGTTTTGAGTTTGCCAAAATAATACTGTAGAAAGATCTTCTCTGCCTTTTCTAAGAATAATATTCACACATATAATTTCTATCTGGAGCTCTCATCTACACATTACAAGGTACTCACAATGAGTATTGCAATGAATTGGAACAGAAAAGAAGTCAGTGAATCCTTTACAAGCAAAGCACTAATATGGGCAAGCTGTAAGTCAGGAAATGAAGTAAAGAAATACAAAATCACTGGTCCTCAGGCAGCTGAAGAAGTTGCAATACACCAAGGATCTACATCCAGCTCCTTCAAGCATAAGACTCTCAGTCTGGTCCCCTCTTTCTTTGAAGCATTTGACAGAAAACTGCTGGTCCTTGTTAGGTGATTTGCAGTTCTCCTCAATCTGCATCAAAAACTTAAATAAGGACAACTCAGTTCACAGAGTCCACATAAATGGCCAGCAGCTGCCAGGGGTTCCAACAGTACCAAAGAGGGATGGATTTGTAGCAATGCAGGACAACTGGAAGTCTCTATATTGTGTTAGGAGTTTCCTGATCAGCTGGTACCTGCACCAAAGCACCATGCTCTGCAATACCACTGCACTTCATCTAGCTGCATTTTTCCTTCATGCAAGCCTACCTGGGAGCACTTTTTGTCCAATATTCAAAAATACTATAACATTTTGAGAGGCCATATATAAGAACACTTGTAATTAACATTATTTATTGCACACTTATACGGGTGCAGCAAAGTTCTAGGTGGATTAAAGATTAGGATAACTTTTCCTTCACTCTGTATTCACTTGATGCAGTAGGTATTCTGGTTAAATTATCCTTTCTGGTATTTTTAATTGAGTCTGACAAGAATGCGAGCTTTTGCTTATGTGAGTGCATGAATTATGTTTATGATAAGTGATTCCTTTTCTCACAAAATTGGGAAGATGAATTAATATTCATTAGAAGGTAATAGGAAAAAATAGCACATAATACTTTAGAATGCTAATGTAATACACAGCTGCATGTATGCTGCAACTATTTTGTCCCTGATTGGACCTTTGTTTTCAAGTTCCAAATTCTTTGAAATAAGAAAATACAGTTCCACAAAAGCAGTAATATTCACTTTGCCTATTGCAAGACCTTGACTGGACTTTTTCATTATCAATCAAGGTAAAAGGAACATAATCTCTGGCTACCTTTTGTATTATTATTAAATTGTGATTAATACCCCATCTTTTTGAAGGCAATGAATTTTCCTAAGACTTTCTATGTTATATAAAATAAAATTCATCAGGGAATCCCTAGCTAATAGAAAGATAAAAAGAAGGGGCAAAACAGATTTATTTTATAGTAGCAGACGTGCACACATACACACCAGTTTCATGACCTGTTTTTGTTTTCCTGAACACTTGACAAGCATCCTAATACAAAGAAAATAAATGTGACAGCAGCCCAAGGCTTTTATTTTGAGGGAAAAAAAACCTGTACACCTAAATTTTACAAAACAGGTGCTATTTATACCCCTTTTTTTTCTTTTATTATTTCATAAGATGCTGATGCTTGGGTTAAAACTTTTGGTGCAGAGCTGAAACAGACAGTCATACACACCGACTAGAAACAAGAGCGCTTTGGCTGGGCACAACCATCAGTGTGGTTTTGGTGCAATACCAAGGAGAAACAAGCTATGAATGCCATCTGCTGGAGAAGGGCTTGCCAGGCCAAGCATCGATGATGCCTCATTACAGCTTTTGCTGGGTAACAAACATCTGAGACTGCATATCATAGCATTTTTTTCATCAGCTCTGTCAGCAGCGGCAAGACTCGATGTTTATTTTGAGGGAATTGGTTCTTTTTCAGTGCTTTTCTTCAAATTCAGTATTATGCAATTAAAGTTCAACATCTCTGCTTTTGTGCAATGGGAGGGGACTGTGTTAGTAAAAAGAAGGAAAAGGAAAATGCAACAAAATGTATTCTTTCGATTGTGGTTGGGATATGAAGATATGAACAACTTCTCTATTCATCACATACATGTACATTTCTGTTGACACAGGTCTGTCATCACACCAAGGTGAGAGCTCTGAGGAGAGCAAATCTCTCTGCACCAACTGTGTTAGAGCTGGTCCAGTATGCAATGAGTTCAGTATTCTGTAAAAGACACTTTAGAACTTGCTTCTTTATTTAGGACCAGAATGAAGGGCATCATGCTGAAAATTTGCAGGACTTATGAATTAGTTTGATCAAGTCATCCAGAATCCTTTTAAATTAGTAGAGAAGCTTTTGCAGAGAATGATAGATTCAAATATCTATAATAAGATGGGACAAACAGCCTGTAGGATATAAAGAGAGTGTCTCCTATGTAAGTTGCTTAACTGATGTCAGCTATCTAGTTATTACTTTAAAAAAAATCCTATTCTACCAATCATTCTCTCACTGAAATCAGCATGAATTTTATGGAGCTGACTGTAAGTTATATAGCTTTGTTTGACTAGCCTAAAAGGTATTGTTAAGTATTCCTACTTAAGTTTGATTATTGGATAAATGACTTTATTCATTTCATCTTTATAAAGATGCTCTGCTGTCTCAAAGGATGAGGACAAAGAATTCAGCAGGGTCCCTGCTTACCTTCTACTGCCTTGGTCATAGAACAGCAGATTTGGACATGGATACATTCTCTAGCAGTAAATTGATATTCATTCAGTGAGAGCAGAGACAAAATCCATGTGCTTTGCTGAGTTAAAGAAGATTCAGGCTTACATATCATCTCTGAACTTGGCAAACCTGGGCCTTAGTGCTTCTGGCATTTACAACCCAGAGCAGCTTCCTCTTCCTCTCCTGCATTTCATGTCTCCCCACCCAAGTACCTCGAGCTCCCCCCACCCTAAGTCTAGTCTTTCCAACTAACAAATGTGATTCAGCAAAAAGTCTTTGAAACATGTCTTACCCTTCATATAACTGTGGACAAAAGGCTAACTAGCCCAAAGTAGCTACGCTTTGGTGATTTCAGCTCTGGTCCTATACAGGAATCTGAAAACAGGAATATAAAGGACTCTCTCGAACTGAGCACACAGATGAGAGATGCGAGGAAGGAGTGATCAGTATATTTCAGGTGTTTTCTGAAGAGCAGCAGAGTCTGAATCTCCTCCTGATTTGCTGTGGTGATTGCTTCCCCAGCAGGAGGTCTCAAGAGCTATCTAAGATATGATAAAGCCCCCAGACAGAGGTGAAAGTCAGCCTCCCTTGAATTAAAACTGGAAAAAGAGTAGGTTATAACAGCTCTACCAATANTCCAAAGGACCAAGCAGATAGATGAAAAATGAGAGGAAAGGTGAGATTATCTGTCTTGGGATATGAAGCAGTATATTAATCTTAGCTAAGCTAAGTCAGCACAGACAACTTGTTCAGCCTACAAATTAGCCTCAAATTTGGTCTGATGATTGATGCAGCTCTGCTGCTATCCCAATCAACTATCCAACATCTGCCTCATCTCCCATTTAGGTTAGTTTGTGCTTTCTGGTACAAGTACTGTTATGCAGCAAGACTGTCCTAAAATGAATCTATCCGGGGATAAAATGAGCTTATTGAAGTTTTTTTTCAGACATACAGATTCACTAAAAGAAACCAGTTACATTTCTTTACATATTTAAGAGATCTACAAGCAGAGAAGCTGCCTAAGGCTGATGACAGATCAGAGCTAGGTCATGCAGAGGTAGAAGTATTTCATTTTTTTGTAAAAAGACATACCAAGCTCTGAATTTTATGGCCTATGTATTTTAGCTAAGAGAAAAAATATGAAGCAAGGGTTACAAATCCAGTACTGGAAGGAAGCGTTTACTTCCTTCTGGACAACCATTTGGATTAAAGGGCAAAGAGGTTATTTGCCCCTGCTGTGACAAAAAAAAAATATATAGTAATTACACAGAAATAAAAAGAAAATCTCTACACAATTTTTATATGATTGTCACTATAGCAGAGGCAAAGAACTCTGTGAGGTCTCATGTCATGTAACAACTATCTCCTTTCATTATCAAAAATTGCATTAAGAATTTTAAAAAATAATAGCAGATCAAGTGCACACAATGTAATAATATAATTCATTTAGAGCAGTTCTTGTTACAAGAGTCCAGATTTTTATTACCTCTACAGCTGAGTGTAAAACTGACATATTGTTGAAATATTTTTATGTGAGCAACTTTTTTCTTCTGCTTTACAAAAAATATCCTTTTTGACCTAGAAATAGAAAAAATACTTCCAATATTTTACAGAGCTTTGTGATAACAAATGTGAAGAGACCCTTTATCCTTGATATCTTCTTACTGTGCATAAGATTAAGTGGTTAACATTCTCCACCAGTCACTGCTTCTTAGCTGATCTATAGTTAGCAATTGAAGTCACAAAGTGTCTAATTAACTACCATGGCACTTTTAATCAATATATATTTACGTGTACACATATTCATGCTCCAATTTTTGTGCCAGCTGCTTATTTTGCTATTGGCTATTTAATGATTGTGACTCTCATTTTAGATCTTTTCACTCCCTCCGCTAAAAAAGACATGTGTAAACTTGAAGTATGAACTTTTCCTTCTCTGTGACTACCTTCACTTAGTTCTTTCCCAGTGAGATGCTTCTGTCAGCATGTCACGAACTTTCATCAGAGGACTGGCACAAAGTTGGCTATAAAACTTTGCAATGAGGTGTGGCTGAATTATAGCCTATAAGAAACCAAGGTATCCAAAATCTCCAAACAGCAGAGCAGAATATAAGTCTGAATCTGCAGATGCTTACCTGAGAAAGCTGCTGCAAATGATGCATTTTTTGGTTTCTTTTTTGGCCAGTGGTGCTATTTTTCTAACTGCATGCAAGCCATTAAAAGTACCCAAAAGTAAGGCAAAAACAAGCCTTCAAATCAACATGAGCATTTACTTATTCATTTCCACGTAAGTAATACTTAAAAAGTTTCTTCAAGCAGAAAGTTAAGGATACTAACACCATAATCCAAAGGGCACCTAGTAGAAAGGAAATTGTGGACAGCCAGCGTATATCAAATAGAGCTGCACTTCTTGTCCAAGTAATTTTCATGATTTTCTCTTCCCTGTCATTATAGTATGTTTTGTTCTCTTTATAAATCTCTCACAAATTGTAAGTCTTTAAGAGTATATTAAGGTCTTTTAAAGATTAAAAATGTTTTTAAGTTATTTGCAAAAGGAAATAATTTTCTATAAAGGCAGAAGAAAAAACTTGACCAAGGCATTTAACAGATATAATAACACAATTGTTTTATGGAGTAATTTTAACACAGAAGCAGCATAATTGAGATCGTGAAGAGTGTAAAAAGTATGTAAAAAACAGAACAGGTTATCTCCTGACTAACACAAATGAGAAAAAATGGATGAAGTCAGAAGAGCCATTTCCACCGAGTCTCCCACGCTAGCCACTATTATGAAAGTCTGTGGGGTAATCATCATTAAAGTAGTTGATACAAGAGTCCCAGAAGGAAGCAGCATCTGATCTTGAATAAAATGTTGCCTGAGGAACAAGAAACAACTGGGGGTTTTTTGTGCATTGCCTTGCATGACAGCTAACATTCACTCCCAAATGCATCTTTAGCTGAAGTTCGCTTATGGCAAACAGACATCATTTTAGGAGCAGCTGTAATTTTTAGAAGAGTAATATGAAGGCTTGGTCTTACTTTGCTTGTACATATTAGGTTATACTTGTCCCTAACTGTGGAAGACAACTGGGGGTACCGCAGAGAAGACAGACCTCATCAAATGATGATTGTTCTGTGAGACACTTAGGGCCTTCCAGAGTGATACAAATTTAGCTCTTGAAAGACATCTTTCCCAACACCACTTTGCAGCCACAGTATCACACTACTACAGCTAAATCAGAGGCCAGCTGATTAAGATGTTTATTGACTAATGAGAAAACCATTAGGAAATTGGTAGAGAAGTAAAAGAATAAATTATCCTGGCAATATAACAATTATATAATAATGCAGACTACTATGCTTGATTATAAAGCTATTAATTACAGCTCTTAAGTGTAATGAATCATATACCTGAGCACTACTCAGTCCCAGTTCGGTTAGTATGGAAACGCATATCTATTTCCCTCTGCAGCTCTGGACAGCTTGTCTGTGGAGCAGGATGACCCTTCAGCATTCTGATGAGCCAAGGCGTGCGAGCCAGCATTACTACTGTCTGTTGGCATCCACACTCCTGCTGAGTAAGGATCCCTTTTTTCACTCTTTTCTCCTATGTACACTTTTAAAATTTATTCCCTGTTCTTTTTGAATTCAGACTCACATTTTTTTGCCATACTTCAGTATTTGGTCTTCCTCCAAGTTCTTCCCAACAGCATTTTCCTATATGTCTTTATTTCCTTCACATTTGCTACACTATCAAAAGCTGTTATTTCTAGCATCTTTCTCCGGACAATGTCGGCCTCATGGACAGGATTACTTCAGTATGAATGGCTTTGTGCTCAAAGTTCTCCCATCATTGTCCATCCCAGACTGACCAAAATTTTTTGCCTTGTTTAGTTACTAAACAAATATTTTAGCTTTAGTTTTAGCCCTGCCTGGCTGCTGCTAAGAATGAGCAAGTTCTCACCATACACATCAAGTGTTTACATATCAGGGCAGCAGAGTAACTTGTTTTTCACACTTATGCTGTTGGCACACTTCTGCACCGGTCCTTGGGAGCACCTCAACTGCTGTGCAGCTGCATGTCCCATGGAACACAAGTTTGGGTTTTGCCAGGTGCAACAACAGCAAACCCCAGCCTTTAAAAGAAGCAAAAATGTTAGCATACTTCAGTCACTGCTAGCAAGGAAAAAAGACCACTATGGACAAAATCTTGCACCTAACTCACATCTTAATTGCCATCTTCTCCAAAGCAAACTCAGGGGCTTTCCAAGATGTGAAGTGATCTTGAAAGACTGATGAAATTGTTTTCACTTTGAAGCTTGTTCACGTGACAGGATTTTTCTCTTTTGTCTCAAATAAGGTCACCAAATCAGTCTTTCTTCAACCATGTGTTTTAATTTTTCCCTGGACCAGTAGCTCACCAATGAATTCTTTATAGGCTTCCTTTACTGTAAAGTTGGATGGTCAAATTTTGCTTTGTTTGGTTTATGCTTTTATTTTCTGTTGAACTTATATTTCTTAAGCATACAGGCTTCTTTTTTTAAAGATTTTAAAGTGCTCATTTCCCTAAGCCATCAGTAAATAACGCAGCATTTCTCCATGGTCTGGTTTGCACAGATTGAGTTTTGTAGTTTGAAACTCCCTTATGTCTAAACAATCCCAGTATTTCACTTAATAGGCTATTAAAGTTATCACATAATTGTATAGAAGGGAACAATTTTTTTTGAAAGAAAACATCATTTGGCACACTTTTTCTTTAAATTCAGGAGAAGCTCTTGGTGGACAAAACAAAACAAAACAAAACAGTATAACAAAAGCAGTCTCCTTTCTTGTGCAAACTCAATCCAGGGCTGGAACAAAATATTCATCTTGGAAATACGCATAATGTATTACATATCCTAATATACCGGATTTTTTTGGGGTTTTTTTTTTTTTTTGGTCCTAAGTAATATGTAATCTCTGGCAAAATTCTGGTTTGTGTGGTTTTCAACTCTGCTGTAGAAGTAAGATATCCCACAGTTTTTTATCGCAGAAATAAGTTATCTGCCCTTCTCCCCAAAATCCTGACTAACACAGAAGGGATTTATCTTGCTCTTCCAGAGAAGAGATTTGTTGTCAGTCTGTGAAGTGCACCACAACCACAGCCCAGTATCCAACTTTGCTCAAGCATGAGATGTTGCTAGTGGCACTGGCTGTACCTAAACAAGGGGATGCAGTTTTCCCAGAGCCCAAATCCAGAAGCATGCGTCACCTGTGTTCGAGATATGAGGTGGAAGCACTTCAGTGCTGTATACTACTGGTTTCTATGGAAAAGACACACAGGCTGCTAGGGAGCCTGAACATGCTTTAGAAAGTCTTTGGTCTGAATCACTGCCAAAACTAAACCTGAAGGTGCATACGGTAAAAAGTTAGTACATACTCTGAGTTTCTGGTTCTTGTCTATCAATTGGGATCACGTTAGCATGGCAGGTCAGCCAGGGTTTTGAGACTGATCTAGCTAAATTACCCATCACAGTCTACTTCCCCCCAGGTACAGAAGGCTTTCCAGTTTAGCCAGATTATATTAAAAATTATTTAAGAAATAATTTCCTGCTGAGGAAAACCAAAATCATTAGGTCAGACAGCAGTGTTCACACAAAACTCTTCTGCCAGCATTATCTTTGTGAGCAGATCCTGGCTTCTTCAGAAGTTTTATTGCAGGTTTTGAGCTGGATCTCAGTGGTCACTTTACTCTGGTGCCTGGGTTGTCCCTGCCTCTCCTGAGCAGGAATCCTCTTCTTATCTCCAATAACCCATGACCACCAGAAATTCCCCTTGTCTGGACAGGTTCAGTTTGTTTCCTCTTGGAGGAAAGATGTCCTTGGTAGGACGTGAATGACTTGCAAAAGAGTTCTTCTTAATTCAATTGCATGTAGCAGCGAAGTCCAAAGCAGTCAAGATGCAGACTTGACATACCCCTGTTCAGACAGAAACTCATTTCATTACTCTGAGCATTACTGTGTATGTATGCATTGCACTCTGCCATTTCCAAAAGGACTTCCTGTATGATCCAAAAATAAAAACCGTCGTGAAGAATAGGGTCAGAGTGAAAAAAGCACAGCTGAATTCAGTTACTTAATTTATGGAGACCTCTACATTAACCCAGAAATTTCAGTGGTCTAGCCCTCATAAACATGCATGTGTTCCACAAGGAATTCTTTTGTCATCCGGGGACAGCACTGTAACCCAGCCTAACCTGCAGTAACAATTCCTTTTTCCTAGCCAGCTCAGAATCACAGGGTCACAGAACGACTACGCTAACAGAAAGTTTGCTCCCTGGAGAAACAATTCCATGAAGTACAAGGAAAAGTCTCTATAAAGATTTGCCTTCTTTTATGTACTGTGAAGGCATAATCCACTTCTAATTGTTCCAAGATTTAAGCTTACTCAAAGCCAGAGATTAGGAAAAATATTTAGCTTCTGGCCTAATGCAATTAAGATATGAAAGGCATGCAGGTGCAAAATCAATGGTTGAAAAACCTATTTCACAGATTTATTAGAGCTGAGACACCATCCCTGGAGGTATTAAAAAGATGTGCAAATATGGCACATGGGACTGAAGCACTTAGGGACATGCTTCAGTGGTGGACTTGGCACCATTCCAGTAAGGATTTTTTGAGGAATACCTCTGGTGCGAGTATCTTGGTCTGCAAGGAGCAGCAGCCACTGGATGTAAGTCTGAGACAGGACGTCATGAACCACCAGCCCTTTCCATAACAAAGGGCATGAAGACCCATGTCATTGGCCAGGGGACTGGACAGGTGGAAACATGGCAGGGGCTGAAGACTCAGGAAGAAGAGGAGGACTTGAGGTTGCTTAGACCGTGAAGATATAAAAGCCCAGGGGTTCCTTTGTTGGAGGTCCCTCCTTGGAGGACCCAGCTCAAGCTGTTTCTGTGTTACTGCATCCTGAATAAATTGCTTTATGGAATGAGAAATCCAAGACTCTTTAAAAGAGAAACCTGGTGTCAAACCAGTAAGGAAACCTTGTCTGACCATCTAAGTGTGGGGGGGGGTGTACAGAGTCAAGCAGGGACCCTTTGCCTCACTTGAGCTGCCCACTACAAGGGGGATTTGGTCCTATCAGTTAAAATCTCTAGTAGTGAAATTGTGACTGCCAAGAGTCTCCAGAATGGCCAGAATGCAGTTTCCTTAACAAACAGAACTTAATTATCTCAAACAGAGCTTGGTCTCAATGGTCTTTTCCAACCTAAACTATTCCATGATTCTATGATTCTAGATACTGCAAAAGCTGCCAGATTAGTGGCAGGAAAATCCTGACTCACGTCTTAAATGTAAGAATAGCCCTCTTGCAAACATTGAAGTTAAAGGGAATTTTCTAAGCTTTTTTCAGACTTGCCACCAAAAAAGTTATTCTCTGATAAACAATACATGTAGAATTTTAGAGTTTATGAGGTTTAGTTGTTGGGGGCTGGAGGGCATTGTTTTTTTGTTGTTTGGAATTTTTTTCCCTTAGACATAAGAATACACATATGACTGAGAAGAAAAAGAGACAAATGGATAATACCAGGAATTCTGTACACGAGGATAGCTATATTTACTCTGTCTTTGGTGAAGCTACCTGAGTCCACAGCAGCTATGAATCTATAGCACATTTTCAACTTTCTTGTGCTCTTATTTATGCTCTGAGTTTTATTCATTTATTGGTCCCCACCGTGGAAGCAAGGAACAGATATGAAGGGACAGTATAGCCTCAGGGCACCATGGAGAACTACAGACAGATGGAGACATAACTTCTCAAGTTTTACCTTAACACCTGCTCCGCTTTCCAGCAGAGTTGAAATAATTGGCCAGTCAGGAATTCAAGACAACAGACATTACAATGAACAAAAAAAACCAGCACTGTTCTTCCATCCCTAAAGCTGCCTGTAAAGTATTATTCTTATTAAAATATTTTCTATACCCATTGTGACACATTGCAACTGACATAAAAAGAAAGTGATCTCAGATAACACAAAGACAAAATAGCACAATCACCAGCTGTAATAGCACCTATAATAGCACCATTTTGAAGAAGAACGATTGTATAGAAAGACATTATACCTCCCTCTAATATTGTCTTTCCTCCTCAGACAATATATACCTTCTGCATGTTAAGTATGAATAGAGGAGCTATTGAGAAACATAAGGGTAGGTGACATGAATTGTTAATATCCAGTTTTGTTCATCTGCAGGAAGAAATCTAATCTCTAGAAGTTTGAGAAAAGATCCCAGATGCTAGTAATGTCTATTCCAGCATATACCTTCAGTATTTTTTCCTTTACTTTCATATGAAGTCTGTAGAAGAGGAAAGAATAGGGTTCCTTATACACTTAATAAGTTTTTTCAACACCAGTGTAATTTTCAGTTGGAGACCAAGCTGGTTAAAGACAAGTATATTTGGTTACTACCAGCCCAAGTTAAACAAACAAGGAGCAACTGGCAGAAACCAATGCAGAGAAAGTTCCTCCTGAGTATGTGGAAGAATTTCTTTACGGTGACCAGGAATTGAGACAGGTTGCCCAGAGAGCTTGTGGAGTCTCCATCACTGGAGATATTCAAGAACCACCTAGATGCAATCCTGTGTCAAGTGCTCTAGGAGCAAGGAGCTTGGACCAGATGACCTACTGCAGTCCCTTCCAACCTGAGCCACTCTATTGTGCTGTGACAGTGTTCCCCAGTGTCAAAGAAAGCACTTGAATTGCACAGTTTTAATACCTCTAAACCCCGAGTTTTAGAATGACTTCTCAGCCAAAAAACAATTCCAGTGTTTTCTAAGAGTTTTAAAGTACACATTGCAAATAGAAAATTTTAAAAAATGAAAAAGTTAGAAAAGCAGATGATAATATAACAGTTTGAAGACAAGCATTTGTGTTCCTATTACAGTTAATGATCAAAACATGATTGAATTCACAGGTGTGGCATAAAATGAGAGTTCAGCTTCTGAAAGAGCAGATGGTGCAGTAGAAATGTGACCATGCTAGGATGCAAAATAAAAAAGTAGCTAAATGGATCTAGTATACTAGACGCAAATAATCTGTTCTCTTTGGGCTTTCTACTTGCCTACTTTTCCCTCCCTCTGGGAAAAACAAAAAGTCAAGGACTGGGTTATATTCGGGTACTTAATTTTTCAGATCCTCTCTAGAAAAATTGCTTTGGAAAGAACTAAACTTTCTTTAGAAAAAATACAGTTAATTTAAGCAGTTTCTTCAATAGAAATACAAATTTTGACTAAAATGTCTGAAAGGATGAAATTTATGAGAAAAAGTGAGCCATTTGCTTTCTACATGGGATTAATCAAGACAAAACAAGAGAAGGGAATAGGACCTGCATGTCCTTTGCTAAAGGAGAGCACTCTAGTCTCTTAGACTTTTAATCTCCTTGGTATCTTAGAAGGTTTTGATATTTTCCCAGTGAAAAAATTGGGGAAAAGTGTCTGTGGGATGCAGAACTGGTTGTGTGAAGTTCTACCCTCCACTCTGAAAATATAAAATTACCAAGCATAAAACCAAAAATTACTCCTATTCCATTTACTGTGTTCTTATCCTCCTGATCTGTGTTTCCTGATTTCCTGTGTCCCAATTTCCTGTCACTTCTTCTGCTCCATCCACTACTTTCCCTTGCCACTTTACAGAGGAGCAGGGAGAGTTTAACTTATCTTTGTGTCTCCCATGCTTTCTCCAGAAAGAAAAAGCTCACAATTTTACTATCTGATCTCTCAGTCCTCTCCTGGGCTAGATTCATCATTATGGGAGAGAGTGGAGAGAGGAAATTTTAGCATTGGCTTTCAGCCTTTGCAGCTCTTAACACAGTCCATAAATAATGGATACATTAATTAATATTGGCAAAAGATTCAGATAGTGCAATGATAAATGCTTGCAGAAAATCTCATTCATTAGGATGCATTCAGAGCCATTAATCCAACTTTGGAGAGCAAACTCTGTCCTGAAAGATGAACACAAAACAAAACACATTTCCACTGGAG
>VXBU01003866.1:98507-108578 GCA_013400315.1 Bombycilla garrulus
AACAAAAACGAAAACAAAAAAGTTTAATTTTTTTTTATCCTTTAAGCTTGCCACAAAAGAAATTAGCTCAAGTATTAAGAGTTCTTATATTATTCATTTATTTTTAATATAATTGCTACAAAAGTAGTAATTGTATCACCACCAGAATTGTGAAGGTTAAAACAAATGGAGTGATGTGTGCTTCCAGTAGAATATTTTGAGGAATATGTAGTTAGTTGATAGTATACCATTTTGTTTATTGGATAGAATTTTGATCAGATTCATTGCACTTAAGGCCTCAGGATAACACAATTCATTGCAGGGATGCAGAAAATATATCAAATACAATTGAAGGATTTATTATGAAATTTTCTCAGGTCCTGATTTTACAGTGAAATTTCTTAGGAAACATCTTATAGTGAAACATCTTAGGAATCTTGGGAGACAGCTGTCACTTTTGAAATACATGGTCAAGATGCAACTACAAGGCAAAGATTAACCACCTATAGAAGCTATAAATCAGCACATGGATTTATATTTCTGAAGAAAGAACAGTCTGGGTATAATTAATGATCAACCTGGTAAAATGTCAGAAGTTATTACGAGTCAAGATTTAGAATCTGTGAGCTCCATATTCTGCATTCCTCTATGCTTCTTCTAAATCCATTTTTTTAAGTATAATATAAACATATATATTTGTGCTATTAGAGTGTTTATATGACTGTTAGTGAAGTGCAGATTGTGAAACAAAAATTATCCCTAAAGTATTCAGATACAACTTTAAAACATCTACAGACAAGGAAATTTCTGAATAAATTCAGCCTTAGGTTATAGAACTATAGCACACCCTCAGTTTTATCTAAGGTGGCAAAGGTTATATGAGTTCAAAATCAGAGGAGGTTTATTTTGGGGGCTTTACCAGACAGATTCTCTTTGCCATATCAACATGGGAGGAGACCTGCTTAAACAGGAAGACAACAGGATAATGAACAGTTTCCTTTTTTGTGGCCACCCTTACAGTGACACATGAAAAGTTAGAGAAATAAGAATCTAATAACTCTACCTGACTATGTATGACTTAGTGAAACAGAAAAGCATTGTGACATGAGTTGTTATGGAAGGATTTATCTTGTATGGGCTTTCCTCACAAACCATAATTTACTGTCAATACAGTATTTTCTAAGTAGCTCACAGAGTACAGCCAGATAATTGTAAAATCCTTCTTAAAAGGTAAGGATTTGGGAGTATTAGTGGAAATGGTGATTCCAAGCAAATATTTTATTTTTTTTTCCGAGGCAAAACCACACAGAATAAAGAATTCTTAGAGAAAAACTCCTTTCCAATTCTATGTAGTGTTATTGATCTCCTTCAAAATAAACTGTGAGACAGTTTACTGCAAAAAGTTTATCCCTTTTCTTAAAAAGCAGATTTCTAACCACTGAAACATAGAAACCTGGGAGTGAGAAAAAGTCCGAGCTGATTACAGGACAAACATTTTGGGAATCCTAGAAATATGATAATGCAAGTACAGGGGAAGGTGCCAAGGATTATCTGTCTGGAACCCATGCAAGGAAACTGAGGTTTTAAGATGCTGATTCATAAAGACACATATCGGGTGTGTGCATACTGCTAGCAGATTACTGAGAAACACTTTTTCCTCCTCATGCCTTCCCAATTCTTTCTCAAAATATACCCATGAGTAAGTGCATAGGATGGGGGGCAGAGGTAAGAGGAAGAACTGGGTGGGAAAGCTGTGGAAAGGTCCTACTGCACAATCTGAGAGGGATGAACAGCCTGAATCTGTAATTGTGACTAGCATTTCACTCTTTAGTTCACGTCTGCCATACACAACTGAAACATATTAGATGATAGAAAGCAAAATTTCCCCCCAAAACCAGCCATTTTTCTTCTGTAAAAGATAACATGATGAAGGACAGGAGTTAAAAAATCCCTTTCTAAGCATCATGCCTTCTGCTTTCTAGTTGCTTATTCTCTGCATCATGCCTCTGGCAAGCCATCAATGGCATTTGTGGTTCACATCTTGTCTACATCTGAGAATGTACCAGGGAAATGTGAAGATTTAAATATCATCATCCCCACATCTGTCTTCCAAAGTACTCCCCTTGACACAGACCACTTGATGCCATCTCTCACAATCACTGAAACCCCTGTGTTTAATGCTTTTCATCTGCTTGAATTGGTCTTATGCTATTACAAGTCTGAGTTTCAATTTCTTTGGCTGAGGGAAATCTTTTTGTTTGTTCTTATTAGCAGTGTAAGCATGAAAACATCCTTCCTGCCAGGTTCCATGTTGCAATGAGAAGAATTTGCAACACCTGGGAGTTCAAAGGGAGATTTCTTGGCCATACTACTACTGGCTGTGAGAGATGGGCGGAAAAAAGTGTGATGTAGGAGATGATTCCTTTCTTGTCCCTCTCTGCTCACAAATAACCTTTTCTGTGACAATGTGCAGTAATACGCTCAAGCTCCCAGAGTACTCACATTTCTGCCAAATATGAAGAAATGCCCACTTTCTTACTCAGCATTTCTATTCACATTGTGACAATAGGAAGTCTTTTTTCTCTGTGGAAGCAAGTCTTTTTTTTCCCTCACTGCTCAAGTCCATGGGCCCATCCAAGCATCAAGAAAAGAGATCAGCCCTTTGCATTATATTGTTCTGGTTTTTTTCCCTTAAAGGGTTTCAGGTTCTATGGATCAGGCACTGCCTGATTTTTGTGTTGTCACAGTTTGACATGCCAGACTGTCACATCCCAGGAATACCTCCTGGACATTGCTGCAAAGCAAATGCCCTTGAATAATAGAACAAATTTTATTTTCTCATGCCTCTGCCTGGGTTCTTAGTCAGAACAACACAGGTTTTAGTCCACTTAGAGACCACTGTCTGGTTTCATGATTTGTATAACATTCCTGGTGCCTAAAGATGGTGTAAATTTATTTAATATATAAAATTTCTGATAAAACCTAAGTTCACTAGTTTAGTGTAAAGAAACTTTACATTAAATTAATTAATTCATTAAAACAAAACAAAACTGAAAACCCAACTAGTTTTACTGTAACCATGGAAATAATAATTAATAATATGAATTTTTTTTTTATTTCCAAAATGTAGTCTGCTTTCTGAAGGATGAGACCTAGTACAAATACAGAGTTAAGAATAATGTATAAGTAATTGACATAGACTATACAAAGATTAAAGACTTAAACATTAATTGATGCCGTGGATTTTTAGAAGGGCTTTGGCAAATACACTTTATGATGTAGAAAATTAACAGCTTATGTGTGAAACATTGCCTTTAATAGTGTAAAAGGTCTCAAAACAGCCAAATACTTGCAGTCAAGAAGAGTGTTTTGGCTCAGATTTATCTCAGACTTAAGCTAAAGCTTAAAATTTTACCTAAAGGTTTCAGGAACTTATGCTCTGTTATTTGCCAAATTAGCTCAGCTTTTGGCAGTTTTTATGTCACTGCCCACACTTGCAGAGATGGTCAGATATGTAATACTTGAAGCAGTGCTGCTCCTGACTGGTCCAAACTCAGTCTACGTCCTTCTTCTACACCAGAATGTGACCTAGTCAAGGACCATCATTTGCTGCCCAACATGCTTAAGTGAAAATGGAAACTAGAAGGCACAGGAAAGGCAAAGGCAGAATATTCTCCATCAGGTTCTAGGTCTGGGCAGCTGGAAACAAGAATTAATGACTGTCCTAGGTTACAATGTAAAATGTGCCAGAAGGTCTGTGTTCTACCTCCATCTTCATTAACTGGGGAAACCAGGAGGGGCAGTGTTTTCCTTGCCTCCTCCCCTGGACCATCTCCTGTTAATGGGCCATCAACACCTTGCCCCATGAGTCATAGATAACTCCCTCCGGGAGCCATTTGTGTTCAATGGGCCATTAAGGATCCACCCCATGACTCATACAATGACATCAGCCCATTGTGAGAAGCTCCGCCCAGGGAGAGGAGCCAAGCATTCCCACCTGGATATAATGTGGGAACTGGGACAGAACAGGGAGCCCTGACCCACTGGTTTCCAGAAGACAAGAGCTACCAGACCTGTCTACAGGATCACTACTTCAGCAAGACCACCTCATCTGGACAGCTACCACCACCCTAACTAGCAGGGTATCAGGTTGTACTCTGACTCTGTCAGTGTTTTTGTTTTCTTTTGTACTGCTTGCACGTATTTTACTTTTTCCTTTTAAATTGTATTTCTGACTTAGAGTCTCACTGGTTTTGCTTTCAAACCAGCACGATGGGTTTTGCTTTCAAACCAGCACGATGACATATCATCAAATACTGATGACACCCCATTGAGTAAATCCAAAAGTGTCTGTGGGTAGTCTCCTCAGAGGCAAGAGTCTGCAGTGTAAAATTCATTTAAATATTTAAAAATATTTGACAATGATATTCTAATTTAATTTTGAAAATAGTCCTTTGCTATCCAACAATGTACAATCACCAAAAAAACAGCTCATAGTCAAAGCCCTTTTCTTTTTGCACACTTTTTGCACACTTTTTGATGAATGCTTGAAAAAAATCTAGAAACCACTGTTATCTCCTCTTGATGCTAACTAATCTTTTCTACTCCAACCATTTATTCTCAGTGTGTTTTGGGGAATTAATTATTCTGCATCCTTAGTCATTTTTTTAAATTTAATCAGAATTGGTCAATAAATTTTAAAGCACTCTCAGCCAGAGGTGTAAATACATATGCCTGCTTTTACAAACATGTATGTTAAGTGATCACATGAGCTTAATTAATTTAGGAAATGAGTCTGAATTTTTTTAATAAACTGGAGGCTTCAGGAACAGGCACTATGACTTTTTTCCATATCATTTTTAATTTAAAAAAATAATTAATTTTAAATTTAAATTATTCATAAGTATTTGTGAAGTGTTTATTTCAAAGGAGACAAATGGCCAGTTATCATCTAGCAGTTGCATCCCTCCCCACCTTTAGTCTGCAAAGTTCACTTTTAAGTGAGAGGTTAGATAGATCCCATTCCTTATTTTAGTTCTTGTTCCTCTTATGTTCTTGACAGAGGAATAGAAATCAGCATATTTGGAGGAGCAGCTGCAAGATGCTGCAGTGGGAAATATCTTTTTAATTTGTTGCTGCAAGCAAATTCCATTATTTGATTAAAAATAAAGTGGTTATTCTTCATCCCCATGATTGACTGTTCTCTATAGACATCCTTTTGGCCCAGCTTGGTAAAGCAGAGACGAAACAGAAAGCACTCTCTCAATGGAAACAAATGCTACTGCTCTGGTTTCTTGGGGGTTTTGGGGTATTTTGTTTGCTTGTTTGTTTGTTTTCCTATTGCACAGTTAGGTCACTGAATCAGCTTAAACTTATATTCTTGAGTCGTAAAGCACTATGGAAAAGACTGTAGGGGATGGAGAATAAGCTGGGTTGGGGTATGGCTGGTGCTTTAATCTGGGCATTTCTCAGACTTAGCATCTTAGCAGGTATAGGGATGATACCATCATTTCCAAGTGATCAATCACACTCCAGGCAGCCAGCACACAAGTCAGAACTGATGACATCCCTTCATGGCATATTGTTCTCTGCAGCAAAATAGAACTCAGTTTTAAATTCTCCTTTTCATCCATCAGAAGACAAAAATGGTAGCTCAGGAAGGAGTATAGCCCAAGTAATTTTTACAGCTGAGCAGACATCAATACTTACAGACCTCCTCTGGTTTACAAACACTGCACAGTAGGGAATCTCAAACAGGATTGGATAAGGATCAAAACAGGTTATAAGATATAACTAGCCATGAAAACCAATGTGTCTGGCAATATGGAATTACTCATAACATTGATCATTTTAAACACCTAAGGGTACACAGGTCAGCTTTGCAGATAGAGACAGAAACAAAGTCTCAGGAAACAGCATGTATGAACAGCCTCCTCTTACCACATCACCTGCACTTGCTGAGCAGTAATTCTGGCTACAAGTGCAAGTCCATATGCAGGGTGTTTTGTTGCATTGGCTTTGCACACCTTCCTGCATCAGCTCTCCCTCACCATGGTAAAACTCAGCCAGCCTTTGCAAAAGCCAGCCCAGACACTGGTGCCCAGCTTATACACACAGGCAGGATGAAGAATACAGATGAGAATGTGTGACATCAGCCTTCATGCCACAGACCTACTGCTTTGAGAAAATCTCTTTTTATAGTTCCCTTTATACAATAGTTAATGACAATAAATATGCAGTCTGATACTACAATAGCACATTACTAAACCCACACAAGTGAACAAAAGTGTGCACAGCTCATCTCCTCAAGACTTCTGGTTAAATAGAGATATATGCAACACTACACTGATAACATTCCTGTCCCTCCAGTTTCTCCTATTCTTTTTGAGATTTTAGATTTAATTTTATCCTTGAATAACAGCATAAAGCCCACAGTTACTTTATTGTAGGACTCCTACAATGTTGTGCTTTCTTTGGACCCACAGGTCACATACTTTCAGTCTTCCCATGGCTGGAGGTGTCTTCGACAGTGAGATCTGAAGACTGACACAGAAAGTACATAGTGAGACTAGACTTATTTTAAATGCCAGTAATCACTGAATGGATTGTAGTTTTATGTCTTTATGTCTCTTTTCTTTAAGGGTTGTAACACTGATTGACTAATAGAAGATAGTCTATAACGTTAAAAGTAGCTATTGTAACTGAAGCAACAGCATATTTTATTGGAGCAGATGTTCTGCGAATGAGCAGGGAATAAGGAGAGCAGTCATTTTTTTGATGTTGTTTAAAGGGCAAGAGTGATGCCAATCATAATTACCATCTGTTATAGTACATAAAGTATCCATATGCTCTTTAGATGGCCCCAAAATTGATTTGAACTGCCATACTGAGATTTCTCATTTGAGGACATGATAGCTCTATATACCCTTATTAGCTCCTGACTGACAAGAGTCTTCAGAACAGTTAACAAAAATGTCTCAAAATCCTGTCTCAAATAGTCACAGATTAAATTTAGAGGAGACCAATCTTTGCCACACTTTCTTGGATCTTCTACCATAATAACATTTGCCATCTGAAGCCTAAGCATGCCAGGCAGCTGTTGAGAAACATAAACCAAATCTACAAAGCCTCAGTGCTATACTCTGCAGGGCTTGCAATGTTTCTCATTGTTCTAAAAATGTCATGTTAGAGCCCACACTCTTCTGGGAATTGGCTCAGAAACCAACTCTGCAGTTAACCTTCCATCCTGCAGCTTGCAACTGAAAAGTGTTTTCTTTCAGCTGAGTACATTTCCAGCAATATTTCACATAGTTAAAAGAAAGACCTCTCACATTTATCCAACATGCAGAGGAAAAGGTATTTTTAACCTCTCAAACCCATTGACCTCTTCATACTTTGCAACTAGATTGTACATGAGCTTTCCAGCAAAATTTTATGTCAACTGAGTCAACAAATGTTATAACAAATCCAAGAAAGAAGTTCAAACTCCTCTATAATAGGATACTAAAACCCTGCCTTAACTCAGACTCCAGCTTAAATTTAGGATTTTTTTCCACTTGCACAGAAATAACAAAATGTATCAGCTGTGGAGACTTAGTGATCATCCATTCCTTTGCACGTTTTTCCCACTGCAGTCCAAATAACAGATGTCTGAAAAAGATGGTGCCATACCCTATATGAAATAGCGCTACTTCAAACAGCATTTTGTTGCTAAGCCCAGTCAGTTAGCAACAGGCTTATTGTAGAAAGTTTGGCTTATATTCCCCCCCTTCTCCTTTTTTTTCAGATGTATTTTCATTATCATATGATTATCTGGTTTTAAAATTCACCTGTGATTTCATTGGCAGCAAAACTTATGGAATGTGGTTAAGACATTTCACATAACTGGATTTAAACATACCATCACAGATTAGGGTATCTCTCTGCTGCTATGCTCACGATAATGCATGTAAAGGTAAATTTTGAGAATGGTAGAGGGTTTTGTTATTGTAAGAGGGGTTTTTGTTGGGGTTTTTCTATTATTTCTTCTTATGAGGCTGTAAGCAACTTATGGTGTTTAGTAATTCCTGAGATGCTTCAATTCGTATTCAAGATTTTAAGTGATCTGTTTGATGGCCAGCATGCAAGAATTTGGGTAGTCTTCCTACAGTTTTTAATGACATCTGGTTTCTGTGGCACAGACACATCTCTGTGTTCTTCGGGTACTATTACTGAAATGCCCTGGGGGGAAAAAAAAACAATTTCCTGAGTTTCTTCATTTTCCCTTAATCATTTATAAGGTGTTATAACAGTTCCTCTTTCATATTTTTATTTTGGTTATTTCCCTCTCAGGCATAAGGATGGACATTTCAAAGGGAAAGAACTCTCTTTAAATCAGGTATAAAAGACATGCCAACATCTTCTACATATAGCAGCAGAGTTACCACACATCCTTCCACATTCTGCTCCAGCAGCAAAATGACACAACTCCTTTAACATGATCATGCAGAAAAATGTTTATGCCAATAGAAACTGTGAAAGAGGAAATCTTACAAATATAACAGTATAATACATACAGTTACTCTCCTTCAGGAAAGGACAAGATAGAAAATTGATCTCAGGTTGTTAATCGCATTACTTCATGCTAGAGGGCATTCAGCAGCAATAGTGATCCAGTGATGAAACTGGAAAAGAACCACAGCAGAAAATGTGGCATTGTGTATATGTGTTATGTTGAAAGAAAGAAAATCCTACACAGAAAATGTAAAGATAACTGCTATCACAAATCTTGCAATGTGCAGCTCCTTTGTATGATCATTGTACTTTGAAGGCACTTCATTTTGCCTTTTGCCTAATCTGTGCATAAGAAGCTATACATTTATGTGTGAGATTTTTAACAGAGCCCTATTTCATTTTATGTTAACATGTATGCTTGTTACTAGGGTATTTCTCATTGCTAATTTTTATCTGCAATATGGTTCACCAAAAGCTTAATTAATATTCTTTGCTTGGCTGGAACATTACACTATATTGTTCTTTATGCTGAATGCACAGAATTCTATCTACAGCATAACTGTGATATAGAAGTCTGTAAGAACTAAAAGGTAGTAAGACTATATTGATAATTCACATTAGCATTCATTATCATTCTAAAAAGCAGCATAAAGGCCATAGGGAGTTGTAGGGTTCATGGAATTTCACTCTAATTATTTTAATTTACTATAATTAAGATACTAAAAAAAATATCCAGTGAAAGAAATCCATAACATCCTTTCTATACCAGTAAAAGAACCACACTCTTGCATTTATAGGGAGTTATTAAACCTGTCCTGAGTGAGCAGGACAAAGGCACAAAAGACACTGATTAAGAAAATAATTTCTATATTTGCATAGGTGTTTAGAAAAATAATTTTTAAAATATATTCGTGTCCCTGTATTTTGTTCTTCTTTAAAGGTCATCACCTGTTGCAGCGCATGTTTTTATCAATGAATCAATCCCCAACTCTGCCACCCCTCTGGAATTCCCCTAATCTTCAATGCCCCATTGGTCCACGTGACCTACCTTCTCCTCCCACCTATCTGGACCGGCCCTAAGACTATGACCATTATGGCAAAACTCTATGAAAAAGCTGCAACCCCCAAAGCCCACCCCTCCCTGAAGATGCCTCCTGAGGGGAACTTTGGTGAGTTAAGCCACCCAAGGGAACTTGAGGTAAGACAAAGGTGACACTGTTGTCCAATTGTCTCAGGTCTAGAAAGAAGTAAACAAGACTGAGGAAAAAGAATATGTCCACAAGAAGGTCAAACCCAGCAGCTCTCCTGCAAATCAGCTCCGGCTGGGTTCAGGGTGGGGAGGCCATCCGCTGAGGCCAGGTTTGCACACACTCCCCCCAGTGTTGGAACCCAGGGGGTTCTTATGGCATCTCAGAATGATCCAAACCCTGTTCAGGAGGCTTTTCAGCCTTGCCAGAGGTGTCAGAGACTCTGGATTGATACTGGGAATGCCTGTGGCTTTGACTTTTATCCATGAGACAAATTACTAACTTATAAGAAGAATTGCAAGTCACCAGAGTTGAAAGAGTAGAATAGCAGTAATTATAGATGAAAAGGGAA
>VXBU01003866.1:114744-137980 GCA_013400315.1 Bombycilla garrulus
CAGAGCTGGATGCAGGGGTCCAGGTGGGGTCTCACCAAAGCAGAGCAGAGAAGCAGCATCTCCTCTCTTGCCTTGATGGCCACACTGCACTGGAAAACTTGTGGAGAGAGGATCAGACTTTGAGGGTTGATGTAGAGGAAATATGGAATATACAATTTTTTTTCTTTTTTTGAGTCACCTAGTTTACCTAGGACAATTGAATAGCAATGGATTTGCTGAGAGGACTGTAAAGTGTATAAAGAATTGGTTGTACTGTTGCATCCCGAAGGTAATGGCCAACAGACTGCCAAACAAGTCCTGGGCTGCATCCAAAGCAGCATGGGCTGCAGGGGAGGGAGGGGATTCTGCCCCTCTGCTCTGCTCTGCAGAGACCCACCTGGAACTTGCATCCAGCCCTGGGATCCCAGCACAGGAAGGACACGGACCTGTCAGAGTGAATCCACTAGGGAGGCCATCAAGTCAATCAGAGGGATGAGGCACTCCTCCTATGAGGAACAACCAAGAGAATTGGGATTGTTAAGTTTGGAGAAGGGAAGGCTTCAGACTGACCCAGCTGTGGTCTTCCAGTACCTAAAGGTATCCATCAAGAAAGAGAGAGATAAGGGCATGCAGTGATAGAACACAGAAGAAGGAATGGCTTCACACAAAGAGAGTAGGTTTAGATTAGGTATTGAGAGGAAGCTATTTTCTGTGAGGGTGGTGGGGTACAGGAACACATTGTCCAGAGAAGTCGCTGATTAAATTAGCAGTTATATACCAAGGGCTAGATTCTGTGGTTATACAGATATAATTTTTAAAATGTCCTGCATGCTCTAAGGTTTTTAATTGGGCATAAGTTATATCTGTAGTCCCTTCAGGGCACCTTTAGCATTCTGGAGCGATAACAGTTGATTTTACATAAATGAAAATCCAACCACCAAACTCATTATTATACTTGGATGGAAGCCTTCTCAGCAGAGTCAGTTTGCTATAGAATATACAAGTTTACAGTCTGTTACTCCTGTTCTCTGCTTCTCCTCTCCTCTGTACTTCCACAAAATTTCAGTCCAGCCTCTGATAACCTGACCCTCCACACACCAGCACTGTACCACAGGAAATGAAATCTGTGGGGACATTGAAGAGGAAGCTGCAGAGCATCAAAACATAAGACAGAGAATATGCAGAAAAATATTTACTTTTAAAAAAGTCCTTCCCCTTGAGTAAATTTCAAGCTAAGGAAAGGTGGCCCAATATTAAGTCTTCTAAAACTTTCATGACTAGAAACTGGAAATAATTTAATAAGCTGCACATTTGCATTGACTGTTTTTATGGCTCATTTTTTCAACTATGCTCATTTTTTCTCCCATGCACCTGACACTACAGTGGCCTTAGATAAGCCTACTCTTCTCATATGTAGATAGATGGATAGATAGATAGANTATGGGCATTTTAACCTGTTTGAATTAGAAACCCCAGGCTAACATCTGGATGTCAGAAGAATTTCATGCATGTGACCCACTAACCAATGTCTGTGTGAACTGCAAAATTCTACTATTTAAACTGAAAATATTCATCATGCAAAACTTATTCTTTTCTCATCTTTTACTTTATGTAGCAAATTAATTGCTGAGCCTCAACACAGTATGCATTGTCACTATTCCACCTCCATTTGTATTCTTCCAACATTTTGCTGCATGAAAATTAGAGTTAAGTGAAGCATTTATTAATAATGGCAAACACTTACATGTGTAGTTATTTTGCCTGTGATTACATAAGCCAGAAATGGCCCAAATCTACATTTATATAGTAATGATCCTGTTTATATCCATATACCTCACATTCTAAGCAACCTGTTTTGAATTACTGTGCTTACACTGGAATAAGCAAGGAACATATGGTCTTTTATTTAAATTGAATAAGATTAATAGTTTACACTATCTCTTTTAAAAGCACAGATACACACTCGTGTGTGTTATGAAGATCCATTCTCAAAAGTTCTCCTTCCTCACTTATAAAAGGTAGAATTTGCATAAGAATAGATCTGAAGTAATGCTCCACAGAGTGCCAGTGGGAAGGCAGTTATGTTTAGGTAATACCTAGGCCTAACCAGAACTGTTGAGCAAGAGTATACATGTAGAAAAAAGGATTTAAGTCGTCTTTTGCGCCTTTCAGCAGAATTGACTTTTTTGTGTCATTTTAGATGGATTTTTAACAAAACTATGCCTAAAGTGTTGGATAGTTTCTGCTCGCTACAATATGAGCTTTAGAAAAAATTCCAGTATTAAAGAATCTCTCCACTAAAATACTTAAATAAGTGGTAGTTTGAGTTGTTATAAGAGTAGAATATATTCCTTCCCTTTTTCTGTGGAAAAAAAAATACACATTTTTTTGTTGGTTGGTCACATATATCATTTGAGACAGTCCAAAAACTTTCCAATAATTTCATCATTTATTTCTAATTTGAACTTCTAGTCACAAGACTTCATTTTGCTTTTGTCTGAGAGATTAGATTCCTCAAGTACCATTAATCTTCTCCCTGCAGAGATACTTCTCTATTGATGATACTTATCCAGCTCCCATTATCCAAGAAAGAGAAGAATGTGCTCAAGATCACAATGATAATTTTGATAAAGAAGGCAACTGCCAATTGCTTCTGTGCAAAACCTTAACATCTGGACTACTCTCATCTGTGGAGATCACCATTTTGCAACCAAATAAAACGATCTCAAGAAGTCAAAATAGAGGGAAAAATAATGAGATTCTTCCTGTATCATGTTTTATGCTGATTTTCCCAAAGGTACAGAGGTAGGCTGGGCCTTATTTTGTCACTCCTGTCCTGGACAGACACACACAGACAGAACCTTTATAGAAAAAGATTAATTTCTGAAGGTTTTTTGAATAGGGTAGCATTTACATGGTAAACTGAAGCTGTCAGACACACGGGCCACTTGCTGTCCAGATGTTGACAGGAGGTTCCATTGCAAGCATCTATGTGGCATCTTCAGCAGAATTAAACAGGATGTGCCAAACTGTGATTCTGGATCACTTTTATGACCCAGCTCACCTATGGCCCTATGCAATTCCTCCAACATACACATAACCATTTATTACTGATCATCTCCAGCTGCATGTAGAAAACTGTCTCATTCCCTGCATAAGCAGGGACAGTTTCTACTGAGTATTTAGTTCACTTGTCCACAACCTTCTTCCACAGCAGGAATAGCCTGGGGATATCCCTGCTGTAGACTGTCCCAGATATTCCCACTGAAATGACTAAGCAATGCATATGAAAAGTGCCTGACAGGGAGCCTGAGCACAGTGGGCTCCCCCAGGGTGGGGAGTAGTCCAGGACTCTCCACTAAAGCTCCTTTACTGTGTTTTCTGTTCCACTGCTGTGAAGGTGTGCAAAACCTTTGCCTGGTGTGCAAACTACACAGAGAAGGAAGTGAGGACTGACTGCACAGAGCAGGGATACAGCCAGAGCCCTGGTACACAGATATACCACAGCCTGAGCTGTCGATCAAACTTTAATTTCGGTGTTATATCACAGTTGTAGCTTCAATAGTACAGGCAGTGCCCCGCCTGTCAAAATGCTTGTGATTTATTCCCAAGAGATTTTTTGCCCCTTACACCAACACTTACCACAGATTAGCAAATATGTTCTATTTTCACTTTAAGGAAATATCAACCATTGACAGAATTCCTAAGACCAGTATTGCAATTGGAACAATATTAATTATATGAGGGTAAAATAAGACATCATTTGCCTGGTTTCCTTCCATCTGATATCCATTTGCCTAAAGTATAAAGTTCTCCTCTGCTCCTCATCCTCAAAATCAGATTTCAAGGAAAACCAACACCAAGAAACTAAGTGAGGATAATATGATAAACAATATGATGCAAAACAAGAGTTGAATAACAAGAAACAAAGCAAATGTTTTCTCTACAACTGTAGGAATGAACAAGACCAAAAGAAAAGGCTCTTCCCAAGACTTCTGGAGAATGGAAGGGTTCTGAGGGAACAACCAGTGAGCCAAGGAAAGTAAAAATGAGACTATTTCACCAGAGTGATTGAGTAAAGTATTGGAAGGACTTGTACAGTCAATGTGAGTGTGTGACAAACTGTTCAAAAGTGATGTATCTCCCCTTACTTTAGGAATTTAAAATATTGTTCAATTCATCTTCCTTTACATGTAACAAAAAGAATTGTGCAGTTCCATGGTATGATGAATCTTGCCTATTTCAAGTATTTTTTAGCATGTGATGAATTATCACTGTATATGTCATTCTCCATCAGGAAGACAAGTAGTACAGCAAGCTCCACTGCTGTAGAGGACTATGGGCAGCTATCTTATATTCGTCAAGGTAAACTCAATCCTCTGGAGCCAAGAATAGGAACATTTTCTTTCTGAGGAAGACTTTATGAAGGAAAAAGAAACCGCTTACTCCTTTTTGTAAATATTGGATTCTTTGGTGGATTGTTTTAATTACCACAGACAGATCTAATTCCTAATCTCCTGAAGCAGAAATTCAAGCCTAAGGACTTAAATCTTCACTCATCATAGTACTATTATAGTCACTGATTAAAATCTACCTGCGGGTAATTAAGCCATATCTTCTCTTCTGCTGGGTTTCCCTCATACAAGTGAAATCTCCTGATTTACTGGGACTGATTTACCTGACTTACCTGTCAGACCTTCCTATTCTCAACAAGAGTTTTACCCAAATGTCATTCGCAAGCTGTTATTTGAAATAGACAGTTGCTTCTTCCAGTATAACACCTTCATACTAGAATCAAATAGCCTTTGAAGGGAAAACCCATTGTCCTAATTTTAGCAGACTGAATATTTTCACTTTCCTACTCAAACTTTTGGTCATCACATCTTTTATAGCACAATAATTCTTCAAAAGGTCAGCTGCAATTTTTATAAGTCCTTTCAGCTGTATTCCATAGTTTATTCATGCTGAGAATTGCTTCTTTTCTTATGAACTTCAAACTGATGAACTAAACAAATTTATGCAACTTTACCTTGCACAAGGTACTGCCTTTCTAATATCTGTATCCACGAAAATGTGGTAGTCTGGGAAGAGATGCAACTGTATCCATTGGTTTGAAGCTGGTAATTCTGCTAGAGATAAGATCTACAACAAAACTTTTTAAGCCCTTGTAAGCCTAACACATAAGGTAATATCTCATAAAGGGTCTCTCTGATGTTATTTTCATATGAAATCTTGTGCTATCAAGCTTGATTTGAGTCCTGTGGAGTTTTCTGCTTATTGTCAGAAACATTCAGCTTCTTTAATTGGTTGAAAGTTTCTCTCACATTGCACTCTCCTCAGCTGACAGTTATATTCAGCACACTGTTGTGCCATGTGCTTTATCTGTTGCAGCACAGTTGTATTGAATGTCATGAAATATTGTGCCATCAAACAGGATAGCAGTTGTCTGTTTGCCCTCATTTTCCAGAGCACAACACAGTGCAATTTTAGCCTGGCAAAGAGTTTCCTAGGCAGCAGTCAGACAATACTATTCTTCACAAGACTTCAGCCTTCAGCTGACAAGTCATAGCATTACTCAAAACTTCAGGTTTGCAGGCAACAGAATTAGCTGTTTATTTCTAATGGAGCCACTACAAGAATGCTGCCACATTCAAGCTTTTCTAGTAGGAGAAGGAAAAAGGTTGTTCTAAGAGAAAGGGATGAGACTACATCAAACAACCTTCTGCTAGTAGTCCAACTTTTAAATTGCATCCATCAAGAAGCAATGGAACAACTCTTTTATTTCTTTCTTTTGTCATCTCACCTGTGAAATCTTCAAGTGCTTCATTCTGTTCTTGTTTTAGGCAAGGAGGTCCCTAGAAGAAAGATAAACATTTATGCAACCTACATCAAGCTGTCCTATTGTGCTCCCTTGTTTTTTGCTGAACCTTAGCTCCATCACTTAAAAGCTGTTATGCAAAGGAAAAAAAAAAAAAAAACAAGCACAGATAAAAATGCTGAAATAAGGAAAGAAAGAAAATTGAAAATTATAACCTGTTAAATTGAGAGCAGCTTTTTACCAGATTGGAAGCTGTTATGAACATTAAGTCTTTCAGTGTGCTAATAAAAAGAAATCCCTCCTCTCAGCTAAACTATTTGGATAGCAAAGCATGGAAGAGTGTCAGAAAAAAAAAAAAAAAGACTCAGTATCAGCAGTAATTCTTCAGTGCCCCTGGTGGAAACTATGCACTACCCTAGTTAATTTCACATGGGTCTGGCACAAAGTAGCTAAAGGACTGTCTTTCACCCCACCAATTCTGACACTTTTTGCACTATATTCATGATTTTTTCAAAGCGCTTTTAGAGCAACCAATCTATCTGTGGATTTAGGTATTGATCTAGGCTCAGTGGTGCTGAGACATCAATTTACTAATCAGTGTCTGCTATGCTTTATATTACTTTTCATTGCTCCCTCTATGCAGCAAAAATAGCTCAATGATTTCAGAAGCAGTACAGCAGGTGATGTTATTCTATATGGTGCCAGAATGAATTGCTGCCTCCAAGGTGTTTAACAGCAATCATTTTCCCAAGCACTTTATTACGTGCAAGTTTTTCCTTTTCAGCAAGATTTTAAAAGTGGGAATATGTTGAGTACAGAGGAAGGAGGGCCTAGTAAGAACTGCTTGCCAGACCTCTGGGGACAGGACAGTCTGAGAGGTAAAGCTTGGAAAATTCAGACACATCTCTAAACTAGTAAAATATTTTTGGATGGCTGCCCCTCTCTGCTTACCTGGCCTTCAAGCTGGCACTCCTCCAGCAGCACTACAGCACTTCTCTGCACAGCTGCAGCTGAGGGTTACTGCTCTAGGCTTCTACAATAAGGCTGTAGCAGGAGCAAAAAGAGAAACAACACAGCCAGTACAGCAAGAAGGAAGAGAAGGAAAGGTCTCTCAATGGCAGAATTTGTCTGAGATTTTGGTGATCTAGGTAACAGGACAAGGCCTCTGAAGAGCCTGCTGTGATTCTAAGTCACCACTCCCAAGGTTTCCCTTTCTTATGCAGACCAAGCTGTGAGAATAACTCACATTGAAATTAACTGTATCCCCTCATAAACTCCCAAAAGCAAGGTTATTTTGAATTTACTCTAAAACTCTCTTATTCCTCTCCCTCTTGCTCCTTTTCTGTATCTTCATTTGAAGCACACACAAAAGTGTGGGTAAGGCACTCATTATTTCAGAGGGAGAAGAACTTCTTTGGAACAGAAAGTAAGTGATATTGTGTCTCTTGGTATATGAGAATAGGAGGAATGAAAGTAAAGTCACACTGTCAAGTCACGCTGTTACCAAGGGTAGAAGTTTAGTAGCAGTAGGGTAAATTTGTTTTCCCCTCTAGCAATTCTAATTTCACCATGTGCTGAAGAAGCATGTCAAAACCTAATGTGCACCTGTTAAGGGTTGTCTGCATCTTGCTTTAAACTGGCATAGATTTCCTATGAGAATACAATGCCTCAAATAATTGCCTTTGCCAGATGTACCTGGGAACATCAGCGTAGCAATGCCCCAGATACAGGCTATGTTCAGTCATCTGAGATGAGAACAGAAAGGCGGGAATGGCAAAATGAAGAATCTGTTGATGACAGGGTATGATCCTCTGCATATATAGGATAACACAAAATTTTCGTCATTCTGAGTACTCAAGGAACAGATAAAAGCGGGGACCTCCAGCCGGTGCTATTCAGATTCAGCAGCTTCATAAAAGCAGCTCAGCTTGTTAAGGAGTTTGTTTCTTACTTTTATATGCTAATGCTGAAAATTAATGTCAAAACATCATATTCTGAGGAATCACAACCCACCTCCGAATGTTCACTCACTCACTAGAATACCTGGAAGAGGAGTCCAGCAGACCTCTGCTAGCTAACACAGACCTACATGATGAATTCTTAAAAACAGAAATGTAGAGATCTATTAACAGATGGAAAAGAAATAAGTAAATTGTATCCATTTGGAGATCTACTGAAAAGGCAAAAGAGTCCCAACTCAAGTTGTACTCAACAATACCAGTAAAATTCACTGAGTTTTTCTATCGTCTCCAGCTAATATTGAAGAACACATTCAGTGCAGGCAGCTCAGGCACAGCTGTGCTGGGAGTTCAGTTCTGGGTGGGAGCTCAAGGCAAGATGCCAGGAACTGCCAACCCTTGGCCCAGCAAAGGGCACTGGGACTTGTAACCCAGCCAGGGTTCCAGACACTGAGACACAGCAGGAGCTGATGGCTCATGGGGAACAGTGATAGTTTTGCCCTTGGTCTGTGAGAGTATAAAAGCCCAGGGATTCCTTTGTTGGGGGCTCCCCTTGGAGGAACCAGCTCGAGCTGTTTCTGTGTTACTGCACCCTGAATAAATTGCTTTATGGAACAAGACATCTGAGGCTCTTCTAAGGGAAACCTGGGGCTAATCTGGTAAGGAAACCTTGTCTGACCACATGAGAATGGGGTGTGAGGGGGTGCCTTTTTCAAATGGACCTCAGTCTCAGCAGTTAAATCTCCGGCAGTGGAAGTATGACTGCCAGAGTGCTCCTAAATGGTCAGATGGAGAAGTTTTCTTAATACCGGCACCTGGTAAATGTCCTTTTTATTTAATAAGATACATTAACTTCCATGTTGCATGTGACTTACTTGTCATTTACCAGGCTGGATATTCCATGCTTCCAAATTTTAATTCACATATATTCAACAGATTTAGAGCTTCTCTACCAGCACGTTGGTCCTTAAATCAGAGGGGAATCAGCAGTTCAGATTGCTGAGGACATTGAAAATTATTTTTTTTTTTTTTGGGCTTCAGTAAGACTCTTCCAGCAGATTTGTTTCCCATCTCTCATGACAGGTTAAGCAAACAAAAACTATATATTTAAACTATACCAGGTAATGAGGGGTAATGATTTGCACACTGGAGAGTAAGGATCTGTAGTGAAGATTTCTGACAAAAATCATCAGCCACACCAGATTCTTGCACAATCTTTTACTTTTCATTGCTCTAAAATACGCACTCACAAAAGAAGACTCAGTTGTCATTGTTGAATTCAAGAATAATAATATTCAGGAGAGAACTCCTGTGTTTAACATGCTGTTCTATATCTATGAAACCCTCAGAAGCAACAGGAGTTTCCACTGAATTTTTCAAGAAGCGTTGAAGTGAGCTTTCTTCTCCCTGTCCTTTTTTCCTAGCCCTGAAACCATTGTAACAATATGAGAAAGCTTTCTCCAAAGCATCTGTTCTCTTGGATTTTTTTCCACCATGTTTGTCTCATTTCTGACTTAATAGAATATGCAAGAAGTGCATCAAGAGTGAATTTCTGCAATGCACCAGCTGATCATCTATAATGTTAAAAGACGTCTTTTTTTACCTTGACGATTTAAACGCAGAAGGCTGAAGTGTACTATTTCCCATAATAAACGTAAGAAGTTGCATGACATAATTATAAGTAGCATGACATGCAAGTTCGTGAGGCCATCCATAAGGTTTTTTTCTAAAATGTTGTCAGCCCTATTTAATAACTATTACTGATCTGAACAAAGGAATCTAGTGCGTTCTCAGTCAGTCTGTAGATGACACCAAGTTGGGCAGGAGTCACTGATGTGCTGTAGTCTCTGAATAGGGATCTGAACGAGCTAGATTGATCCACTGATGTCAGTTCTATGATGTTTGACAAGGCAAAGTGCCAAGTCCTGTCCTCGGGTCACAACTACTCGATGCAGTGCTACAGGCTTGGGAAAGAGTGTGCGGAAATCTGCCCAGTGGAAAAGGATCTGACGGTGCTGGTGGACAGGACCTGAACACGAGCCAGCAGCATGCCCAGGTGGCCAAGAAGGCCAATGGCATCCTGGCCTGTGTCAATAATAGTGCGGCCAGCAGGACCAAAGGCACTGATTGTCCCCCTGTCCTCGGCACTGTGGAGGCCACACCTTGAATCCTTTGTTCAGTTCTGGGCCCCTCAGTACAAGAAGGATGTTGAGGGCCTCGGAGCATGTCTGGAGAAGGCCAAAAGAGGTGGGAAAGGGTCTGCAGCATAAGACTGAGAAGAAGCTGAGGGAACTTGGGTTGTTTAGCCCGGAAAAAATGAGGCTCAGGGCTGACCTTATCACTCTCTACAGCTACATAAAATGGAGGTGTAGGCAGGTGGGGACTGGCTGGTGCACCCAGGTTAGACGTAACAACACAAGAGGAAATGGCATCAGGTCAAGCCAGGAGAGGTTTACATTGGACACAAGGAAAAATTTCTTCACCAAAAGGTTTGCCAAGTTCTGGAATAGGCTGTCAAGGAAAGTGGATGAGTGATGATCCCTAGAGGTATCTAAAAGACATGTAGATAAGGTGCTTAGGGATATTGCTTTGGTGGGGAATTTGGCGGAGGTACATCAACAGTAGTATATAATGATCCTAAACGTCTCTTCCAACCTAACTGGTGCTATGACTTTGTGTTAGTAAGAAAATTCTGTATTATCCAGGGCTTCCCATTGGCAAAGGTAAAAAAAAAAGCAGATGGGGTGGTAAATAGTGAGTTAACCACATTACTACTTATTTACTGCATTGCAGTCTTCAACATCTTCAGAAGGGAGGCAGAGGAGCAGGTACCAATCTCTTCAGTCTTGTGACCATTTATAGCACTTGAGGAAATAGTATGAAGCTGAGTCAGAGAAGGTTTAGGTCAGTTATTAGGAAAGGGTTTTTCATCAACAAGGTGGCTGGGGACTGGAACAGGATTATAACAGGGAATTGGTCATAACACCAAGCCTGACAGAGCTCAAGAAACATTTGAGCAGTGCTCTCAGGCACATGGAGTGTTTCTTGGGGCTGTTCTGTGCAGGCCCGGGAGCTGACTCTATAATCCTGATGGCTGCCTTCCAACTCAGCACATTCTATGATTCTACATAGTGAGAGGTAAGATCATATGAAGATTTCCAATTAACACATATAAGTATGTTTTTGTTACAGGGATTATGTAATCTTTATTACCTATTTGGTCCATTGAATGTGATAGTGAACCTATTCTGTTACATAATCTGCTGTTATTTTATGTACAAACATAGCAAAAGAAGCATCCCATCCTATGACTGTGTTGTTTTTCACTTGAAAATATGTGTATACATTAATTCCCATCATGGAAAACCTGAAATCTTCTTCATAGTCATGGACATTGGAATAGTTAACAAAATCTCCTATCACAGTGCATGGCTTTTTTAGAGAGAACCATTCTTTCCTTTGGAAAGAGACATTCTTGATTTTACAAATCTATTTACTTGAGTTCTTTATATTTGTTTTCTATTTCCATTTTGTGGCTAGCATCAAATATGTGCACGTTTCTTGCATATGCTTCATTGTAGTGCAGAATTTTGCCACATTCCATCAAAATTGCTTCCCTTTTTACATACTCAGTGTGTTGTATGATTAAAGTGATGGTTAAATTATTTAGAATCTGGCGTATTTTTAAAACTCTCATAATATTCCAAGTAGTTTCTGTGAAGTATTTGCATCAAATGCATTCATTCTCCCCTCAGTTGAAATCAAAGCTCACGGGGAGGCTTATGCATAAAAAAATGTATTCTGACTTTCTATCTGGTGAGTTACTGTTGTACTCATGTGGAATCATGTACAAGAATAACTCAGATGAGATCATTTGAAGTTGCTGTCTACAAATCCAACTACAAGGAGTGGGCCTTTTGACTCAGAAGCCTACTGCTAAATTCAGTTCATGAGGATGCATGAGGATGATGTATCCCAACTACTTCTTAGTGTTTTCTTAGGAGAAAATGGTGGCATTATCCACAAATGTCTTAAAAATAGTGATACAACAATCAAGATGAACATATTCTAAGTCCAGTAGAGTCAGATACTAGTTTTTAACTTAGCTCATTATATATTTTATATATGCAGAACAGTTAGTTTAAAACTAGAACATACTGGTTAAATATAGTTTCAACTAAACTTCAGACAAGTAAATTTAGAAGCTCCATGCAATGGAACTGAGGACATACTCCTGTTCCTTCCAGCACAGATGTGATTCCACCCAAACTTTCATGTCTTCACAATCTGTATCCACCCATATATAAAAAATCTTCTGAACTAGATACACAGACATGGAGCTTACACATCTGACTGTCTGACAAACATATCCTGCTCAGCATCAGGTTACTGCAAATAAAAAAGTCTTATAGCTTCATTCAAAGACCTTGAAAAAGGATAGAGGAAAGGTCACAGTGGAAGGAAGATTTTACTTATCTTTCACTGTAGGATATTTTTTCTCTTTTCTTGCTTCTGCCCCATGCTACCTCTTAGCACATATAATTACAGGTGACAGAAAACAAACTTACTTCTTTTTAGCCTTGGCAAGTCATTAAAACGAACTGGTTTGAAATAACAAGAGTATATACCCTTAGATACTTTCTGAACCTCCTAGAAAGGATCACTTATTGCTCTAATTAAGGCCAAGAATAAAAGCTATAATCCTGTTCATGGCTGTGTTAGACTGTGGGACTGAATGAAATTAAAAAAGGAACTTGATGAACTACAGTTCAGGCAGTTACTGTGAGGAACATTTCTTTAGACACCAGCATTTTTTATCCTATGTTTGGCAACATTTCTTCCAAATTTGGAACTTTGGCTGTCATGGCTGCAGCTTAGTCCTGACAGCTACCTTGTTACAGCAACTCCCCCATTCTGGACTACTTCAGTTTAGAAGGTGGAAGTAAAATAGAAACTTATCTCTTGTCACTCAGGGCAGCGCCTACATGGTGACAAAATATTTCCTATACCAAAGCAGTCACAATATTCAATACACTGTTAAGCACCATTTCTTGAGAGGAATCTTTAAAATCCTTGGAATGAATGCAGACTCTTTGTGAAGAGAAAAAAAAAGGTTGTTTCATTGTGGTTTTTTTAAAATAGGTAATATTCCCTATTTTGACATACATCACAGAATATCTGGAAAAATGAAGTTCAGAAAACAGGATAATTTGCTTTGAGTTTTTTGTATTGACTGTTTTGAATTAATTAAGTCTATCCAGTCACAATTAATATCTCAGGTTCCTTCTCTCAGTCCCAAAACCACTTATATCATAATCTGGAAGATATTCACCAAAACAGAGTTTTTCCCATAGAGTCTTGGGTAAGTGGTGCTTCCTCTTATTTGCAATCCATAAAACAAGAGGTACATGGTTTTTTTATGTTCAGAACCAATAAAATTTTGTCTCAATATTTTTTGTCAAAGAGTTCTACCATGGGACGTGGCCTAATCTGGAAAACTAATTAGAGCAGTAGTGACTTATTTTTGTCACTGTACATTCTTAGATACATTTTAATCTGATTTGTGTCTGTCCTCTCACTCTGAGGCAGATTATTAGCCAAATTCTTTTTCCAGAAAGCTTTATAATATCCAGACTGAACCATTCATAAAGCTACTCATTGCACCAGGGACTTCTTCATTAAGAGTAATTATGCAAACCAGCATGCCACATAAGAAACTGACACTACCAGGTGGGTAGTCTGCAATGCAGGAATGATTCTCCTAATTTCTTGAAACTGATTAACATTCTGCTGCTGGCTTAGAAAGACTAATAGTTTTACAGTTATCCTTGCCTTAATTATTATTTTGTCTATTTTCATAATCAAATAATCACATTAGGCCTAGAGCAGATATTTCTAGGTTCAGATCTCCCTTCATTTCTATAAATTGTTCCAGCACACACTATAGGTCAGTTTCCCTTCTTTAATTACTTGTGTCCAATTGCATTTTATGATGTCATTCATATATAAGAACAAATTAAGCTAGATTCCTGAGACAGACAATCATACTGGCTCTTTCATTGCAATAGGCAACAATTCATAAATACCTGTATGTGGTACACAGTCTTCATTAAAATCTGACACATTTTTGAAAGCCCGCATCAGCACCTCTGCACTTACACAGGTAAACCATTGCTGGGTCCTTTGGTGTTCCTGAATCACATTCCTGGGGCTGTGGCACAACATCTCCAGATCAGCTTCCAAACACATTTGTCAACAGCATGACCTATGGGTCTGTGCTGCTTTTGGACCAAGAGTTCAGCAGCACTGTGGGCAGCTCTGCACTCTGCCCAGTGGAAAGCCTAGGCTCTCTCACAAATGGTTCTGGTCTGGATTTAGAAAGTATTTGGTCCACCTTTCCATGGAAATTTCCCCTTCTCAGGGAAGGGGGGAAAGAAACTACTCTTATGAAAAAATTAGAAAATAAATGTGTGCATACAGCTTGTAGAAACTAGCTTTACTTAAATCATCAGGAATCAGTTTAGCAAATGAGCAAAGATTCAAATAGTCTCCTAGAGACCTCAAGCTGGTGGTAGTCTTTGTTGAAAGCAGAGCTTAATTTTACAAAATATTACCTGACACAGCTTCCCCACCTCTCTGCAGAGCAACATGTGGTGCAAACACATCTCAGCTTGATCTAAATTAATTTTAGAAAAGCAAAAACTCATATCTTTTCATTCTTTTTCAAGACACAGCAGTCAAGAAGAGATATATAGAAAAGGGAGATATATAGAAAAGATCATAGGGATGTTCTCCATATGTAGTTTTAAGCCTTGCTTCTACCTGAGGAAAACAGGAGCAAGAGTGACAAGAAGGATGGAAACAGTGCAATCAGTGATAAAAAGTAATAAGAAGTATCTGTAGGCAGAAGTTGAATAAAATGTTAATAGCAATTTTTTGCCTCCCTCAGGCAACAGTGTTACTACACCGAATTCTGCTACTGACTTACTGAACACTGCATTTTATTTTTTAGATTGGTTGTTTTAGAAACTGAGTCTTGGGTTCAGACCTCAAGCTGTACAATCTGCTGAAGAATATCACATTACAAAATTTGCAGTGAATTTATGGTTTCTTAAGTCAACAGGAAATGTAAATAAGCCATACAGATCTCTTTTAAGAAAAATTTTAAGAGGTAGCAAAGTAAATGTGATTATGACAGCTTGTGGGAGAGGATTTCAGTGTTTTTGCAGCAGTCAGTGCCATAAATCTTCCACCACAAATGGTTTTGTTCAAAAACAGCCAGGTGCCCTTTTGCCTTTTTATAATGTAAAACATTTTGGTAGATGGAACTGCTTGCTCAGATAAACATAATTTTTCTCTTTCTTCCCCCTCTTAGGACATTAAGAGCTTGTGTTATCTATTTTAAAAGCAAGATTCATTTTAATTCAATGTTCCAATCAGGGTCATAGATGTAATGCCATATTCTTGACAAACCTTGTTTAAAAGCCTGTGTTTCATTTCATGTGTTCTCATTGAGTGTAACCTTGTTTTTCAGAAGCCCAGTGTCAACACAACCACAAGAAAAGGCTTTTTGCAATCCAGCATAACAGGACACACAATTGCTTGTGTAAAGGTTTACAGATTGTTTACAAGCTATTAACATAAAATTTCTAATTTCCTTACTTCTCGACAGATTAAATAGATAATCCCTACCAAATGGATAAAAAACTACTTGTCTTAATATACAATCAAAAATAACCAAGAAAAAGGTGTATTTCAGCACTGCTGCCTTATCTTTTTCTCTGATTTATCTGCCTCTGTATACACAGCAGTGGATTACAGCTGGGAACTTTCCGCCTCTTTCAATCCTACATTACTAAGGCCTTTCAGATAGGTAGATAGGAAGATAGATAGAAAAATTATTGTAAATTTTTAAAAGACAAGGATTCCTAATGCATATTTCCAAGTCATTCTTGAAATCCAAAGTCACACCAGTGCTTCCAGAAATGTCGCCTAAGGTTATAACCTTATAATAAGAATTATTAGTAAATTTTATTTAGGCTCTTGTATTACATATCTAAGTTTCAAAGAATTATGTTTAACTGAAAAATTAAATATGAAGACTTTTTTTGAGAGCACAGTGAAGCTGAAAAACAAACAAGGTTGCTATTAACTTTCTCTGCTATGACAAGGTAGGTAGCTGTTTGCTGAAAGTATCACCAGTGAAACAATCTGCATTGACTGTGTAATTATCATTGTTTATGTCAGTGTAACATTGTGGCGCATCAGATTCATAAAAACAAAATCTTTTTTCTGTAGCTTTGTACAAAATTTCCCAGAAACAAAGTACTGAAACCAAACCAGCTGGTGATGGATGGTGGTCTCTTACTCACTCAAGAAGCTCAATTCAATAAATACTTCTTAAATAGGTAGTCTCACACAGCCATGTTAATTCTTCCCACCACAAAACACTAAAAAAATCACAAAGCAGAACATAACTTCCACCTCTGAGTCTCTCTGTTGGTCTTGTTGTTGATGCTGTTTCAAGGTCCAGGGCCCATAATAAGAAAATTTTGTTCTCTCATGTTTTGGTATCATGATATCTCTCCCAGACAGCCTGTCTGGTTGTGTTAGCTGAACTCAAGTGCTGTAAAACCACATCTGGAGACATTTAACACCATAAAAAGCAGCTATAAACTGCTTAGACTCTGCTTTGCAGACCTCATGCCTTTGCAGATCTTTAATGTTGGGAAACAGCACACAGGAAGAGGAAAATACAAAACCAAAGTAAACAGCAGTAAAAGTGACTTTTGAAAAATAGGAGGCGGGGAAAGGGAATGGGGGGAAGTGAATATAGCTGGAGGAAAAAAAAAAAAGGAACACTGGGAACTTCACTGGGAGGTTTTTAAACCACATATTAGTGCGCTGAGTTCCATTAGAAGGTATCATGGTTTGGTATCTTCATAGGTATGAGTCTTTCTTCATTCTTCACCAACAAATAGTCCTCTACTGGTCTCCAGTATGTTAAACTCTCTGTATTTACCCTGAAACATTGAACTTAAAAAAATTCCTTAAATTACCTTTTTATTTTCTGTATATTTAAGTCCTTTTCCATTTCATTTACATGAAAATGCCACATATTAGTAGTGGTATGGCTAATTTTCCAGTTGCTTTGCCTTAGAACTAGCTACTGCTTCATTATCTCTGTTCTTTCTGTTTAATCAGATAATTTTATTGTCTTGTCTTTTTCTCTTTTTAAGTACATTTACTTCAAATATTTGGTAAACAAATTCTACAATTAAACAATTGGGATTTTTTCATGTAGATAGAATTTATCTAATATTCATAATGCATTACCTATTGCTCATGTGTAACAAAGCAGAGTAATTAAATTATTTTCCAAAATTAACTTTGGTTATGTAGTAGCTGGAATGTAACATCCAATTTAATATTAGATTAGTGAAACATCTCCTCCAGGGATAGACATTAGAGCACTAACTCCTTCACTGTACTTACAAACACTTGTGAGGACTGCCATGCTCCACTGACTGCAGCAGGCAGCAGTCAAACTACTTGGTTCATTGTTCACAGTCCCAGAAATTGAAAAGAAACAAGGAAGAGAGATATCCTCTGGAGCAAGCAGTGTGAAAATGTACCAAATGTGTGTGTAAATCTTTATGTACCAAATAAAACAGGAAAAAAGCCACGTGTCGTGGCTTTTTTGCGCAGGTGCAAATTCAAGGTTTGTGGTGAGTGCCCAAATATTTTTATAGACAATGCATTTGAAGCAGTTCTCCCCATTTTCCTCACCCTCATATCCCTCACATTCAGGTGAGGGACCATACAACCCAAAAGACGCTGGAAGGGTCACAAGAGTGAATAAAGCTGGAAAAAGTACGAGTCCCTGCCTGGAAGGGAAGGAAGACATGAGAGCTTGATGGTGCCTAGTTGCTGTGTGTGGTCGTGACTGGGGTGAATGCAAACCCCAGCCATTGAACACAGGTGGGGATCCACAGAGGGAGAGAAACTGCTGTGAAACAACGCACTTCCGCTTTGACAACTGCAAAGATTTTAAAAGCCTCACAAGTACAACTCCACAGTAATAAAGTTTCCACTTAAAGTTCTGCAGGCATATTTTACCCAGCCAATGAAAATACTAGTAGAATATACTAAAGTAATAAGGATTTCCATGAGCCATTTATACTGAGGTAAAATTGCAAAAAAATGTTCATATCTAAGTAGTTAATATTGCAAACTAAAATGATTTGCCAATTTCCAAACGCTGCACAGATATTTTAACATTACAACACAAGCACTCATACTAAAAAGAAAAAAATTATTAAAAAAAAAAAATAAAAAAGTTAAACTCTTAAAACTTTATGGATGACAAAATCCAGTTAGGAGATAATGTCTTATGGAGACAGGTGCTTCCCTTGTGCTGAAAGTGTGAATGACAATTATGAGTCTCACTGAAGTGTATAAAAAACAAAACACTAGGACAAAAGGGGAGAGGCATGCTGCTTCCCTTTTAAGTTTTCAGCATCATTTCCAGAAACCTGTACTGCCAAAGTTTCATTCCTGCTTATACATTTTGTGTTACTAAGAGTGGTAATCTGTCTCTCTCTAAACTTCTGTCCTATGTCATGTCATTTCTGTGCTCCACATCATTGCATTATGTTTCATTAAAGGACTTTCACAATATATTTTATTGCTATAGTAGCTTCTGTGCTTTTCTTTCAGGGTAAATTTTAAGGTTTCACATGTTCATACTTTTATTTACTCTTATGATGAGAATATTTTATCTACACTGATACAGTACTGAAATACTCCCAGGGCATGAGAACAATTTTGAGTGCAGTGCTAAAATCGGGAATCAGTGTGTTTTTTGAATAGCAGTTGAATATCCAAGATCTGTATTTGTAATGCTTTTTCAACTGGTTCCAGTTCATCCTCAAGAAAATAAATAACAATTTTTGAAGTAATTGTTTTAGTTGCATAACTCTTCATGCATCTTCGTTTAGTGCCAGATGATTGCTGCAGGTGGCAGAGTGCATTGTCTCCATAGCACTAGTCATCCCTTCAGGAGAGAGATACACTGTCCATTATGGCATCATGCATATGAATTCATGTGCATACATATTTACACACGGATCTACTCTTGCAATCTGCAGAAATGCTCCCTTTCAGCTGAACAAAAGCAGAAATCTTACAAAAGGATGTAAATTGCCCTTCTGCTAAATGAAGGTTCAATGTAATCTTCTGGCTTGGGGTGTTTCATGTTCCTTGATGCATGGAAAATTTCTTCTGTGTGAGCTACCAGCTGAACAGCTGAGCAAAATTCCCTTCGGATGCACAAACCAGATAATACTACAGCTCTTTCTGGGGCAACAAACATGACAGGTGTACCCCATTGGATTATTAGTATTGCTTTGGGTATGACAAAATAGAGGCAAGGATATGCTTCTAAAATTTAGGTGCAGAAGGCACCCATGTAATATGTTGTGCCAGATCTTTAGTTGCTCTCCTGCGTTTTGAGGAGCATCAGCATTTAGAACGATCCCCAGATGATTTACAGGTACAGATACACTTCCAGGATGTATAGACACATTGATCTGACTGCCATCACCACTCTGAGCTGTCTATCTAATATTCAGAGCAGAAAAAAATGTATAGCTGCTTGCACTACTTGGAATATAACAAGGCAGAAATTCATCTTTACTTCCATCTCCAGCTATGGGAAGAACAGTCCATTCTTATGAGCTGAATGATAATATATCTCAGAAAACCCGGGTTCAGCATTCTCTGCTTTTTAATATCTGGCTGCCTAATTTTCTGTTTTGACATCTGAAGAAAATGATGACACACTACATATAGTGAATTAAAAGGAACAAGAAAATCTTTGCTGAAAGACACAATTGCATTGACAACTTGCTGTTCAGGGTGTCATTTGAACAGCAGAAAAAATTCAGGATGCTCAGAAACCATGCAAAGGGTTGCATGGTTTGTATGATAAAACTCCCTTTTTTTTTATCCTCTCTGGGAAGACTTCTGGTCCTACTATTGAGAAAGACCCAAACAGATTGTGTCCAATTCTTGTTGCAAAGTGATGAAATGCCTACAGCTAGAAGCCCAGGACCTTGCAATTGTTTTGACCCACAAAGGCAAAGAAGCGTTACTTGCCATTTATTTCCTGAGGTACACCATGCTAGGCACAAAGAACTACCCTGTTTGTATAAAGCTACCACTACCTGTTTAAAATGGAGTCAGTCTTCAAATAAGGTGAAAAATAAACAACCTCAAGAAGCATGCATTATTTCTTCTCTCTGGTGCCTATTACTTTATATTGCACTACTTCTAACAGAAATAAAATGCTGAAATTTTGGCAAGCTGGGACATTTTATTACCTAGAACACCATACCATCGCATGCATAGCAGCAAACCTCAATTCCAATTTCTCACGTGCATTTAGTTTCATTCCTTGGTGCTGCTTGTATGTAGGGAATATATTTCTCACTTAAACTGGGCAATCCATTGCTTAAGGTGCTTCAGATCCTTTGAAATCTCTGAATCTATGACAGTCTAAAGGCCTCAATAAGATCCATCTCCATTTCTGTAGCTGTAGATAGGGAGTCTGAATTTACATACAGGTTTCTTCTGCTTTCTGTTGTAGGTACTCAAGACAACTTTTTAAACAGCCATGCTGCCTCAGATTTACAGAGTTTTGATGCTACAAAACAGTTTTCACTTCAGAGACCTAAGGATATTTCAGAGGCTCCAGAGTTTTTATATTTACCTCTGAAAAGGCATTACTGGCCTCTTCTTCCAGTGTGTGCTGTTGTAAGCTTCTTGTTTGGGCTTTTCAACTAATACATCCTTTCTTAGTGTCTGACACAGGCATATGGCAACAGACACATTACTTAAGGGGTCCACAAACAGTTGCCAGTAAAATAAGTTATAGTAACAAAATAAGCTATAACATACATGTCCAATATAACTCACTTAATGCACCACTGGCCATGTTGCTTATGTGTGGAACCTCAGAAGACAAAGTATTGTGCCAAAATTTAAGGTCCCAGAATTAAAAAAACTAACAATAATTCTTGCAGGGAGAAAAAAGTAGTGTAGTAGCCATGTATTACAGAAACACAGGGAAAGAATTGAGCAGAAATTATTCTAGTGCTGCTTTAAAGATTCTTACCTCTTCTACAGCCTTTTGTCAGCAGCACTCATAAAGTCAACAGAGCTGAGTTCCAGCCTGAGAAATGGAAGCCATTAGCTACCCCAGATCATCAGCAGCAAACTCTCCATTTCCCCAGATCACGTTCCTACTTAATTTCTTAACTGTGAAAAGAGAAAAAAGTATGCAAACTCAGAGCAACACAAGAAAACAAAGACCCATTTTAATTTCCTGAAACCACACCAAAAAAATCATTTGCATGACCAGAAGCAGGAAATTTCTAATGCACACATATCCCTCAGGAGTATGTTTCTTTGCTAATGACAGCTGAAGATCCTTGGAGTAGTTCATACTGACAGAATATACAGCTACTAGAAGATGACATGTACTTACAGTTGACTGCTCAGGATACAACCAAACTTTCTCCAGTTTTAGAGTCATTTCTTCACAGGGGCCTTCAGTGATTTTCAAGCACAGTGCTTATCAACACCCAAAGTTCTTCCGAAAGAACTTAAAGTTCAAGGATTTCCAGAGGCAGATGTAATTTTGTAGTAGTACACAGTAGACCTGGCAGAGTTTTCTTACATGAACTTGTCCTGTCTCCTGTTCCATGAAAGCCCAGGAAATCCCACAGCAGGATATACACAGCTCCATATCCACAGCTAGACATCCAGTTATGTCTCAAAAAGTCATCTCCTTTTCTTTCTTTTGAGCCTGTCTCCTACTGACTTCCTGAGATGCCTGCCAAAATATGAAAGCAATCACCCAAGTGCCCATGTGGAGACAAACATACTACTGGGAAGTAGTTCTGTGACTATGTTTTTTTATTTTCTGAGTATTTTCTCCACAATTTTTATTCCTGGTCATTATGACTGATTCAAACACTGTAGAAAAGCCTTTCATAAAAGCAGTTGACTTAACACTAAGAAGCCAGGAGATAAATTGATAAGTGTATAAAGTCCTTCCAAAAATAATATCAGAAGGGTATCCATCTTAGAATCACCAGAGGTCATTTTCCAAAACAGCAAATTTATGGCTAAAATGCCTCCCTGTAAAGTAAGGTGCCATAAATACCACTCATCCCTCAGCAAAGCTCAAGACTAAAGTTTAACGTGGGCTTAAGTTGCAATGTGTCTTGAGTTTCATTCTGTATCATATATTAATTTGCATTAGTTTATGCAATTGCCCAAAAATAAGTAAAAATATTTAGTATATAAATAAAACATTTGTGCATCAAGTTCATGACTGGGTAGTGACAGGATAAAGCACACTCCTTAATAGATTAAAGTTATACAAAACAACACTGAAGTGGGTGCTGTAGTACTCCCGGTGCTTTAAGGTTGTCCTCCCTTTCTCCCAGAAAATGTAGGCATTGCTCACTTAAACAGTTTATCATTTTACTGAAGAATAATTGCATAGCTCAGAATTAAACCGTTAACATTCTGTGCCAGTTTGGGCTGAAGTAGAATTAGCTAGTTAGCTACTTATTAGTGGCTAGTATGGGGCTGATTTGAATTTGTGCTGAACCCAGGGTTGATAATCTATATTATGTTTTAATTAATGCTGAGTGTGGCTTACAAAGGGCCAAGGCCTTTCCTGCTTTTCATACTGCCAAGCTGGCCATGGTGCTGGGGGTGCATGGAAAGCTGGGAGGAGACACAACCAGGACAGGTGACCTAAAGAGGCCAAAGGGATATTCCAGATCATTTGACATAATGCTCAGTATTTAAAGTACAGCGAAGAGGGAGGAAGAGGAGGACAGTGGGACTGGTGGTGCTGGTTTTCCCAAATAACTGTAACACATGATGAAGCCCTGCTTTCTTGTGATTGGCTGAACACCTGCATGCGTGTGGGAAGTGGGTAAGAGATTTCCTTGCTTCGTTTTCCTGCGGGCATGGTTTTTGCTTTTCTCAGTGAACTGTATCTCAGCCCACCAGTTTCCCATCTTTTACTGTTCCAATTCCCTCCCCCATCCTGCTGGTGCAGAAGAGAGTGAGTGACTGTGTGGCACTTGGTTGCTGGCTGGGGCTAAACCATGAAACATATAACAGAAAAGGTGACATTACTACTGCCCCAAAGCAAAAGGCAGTAGGAGAAAGATAATTACTGGGATATTAACCAAGGCAATACCAGCCTTTTACCTTTAAAGACTGCTGGAGACTATTTCCTTTCTTTCCAGATTTATTTAAGACGCATGTCTGGACTTTGGATAGTGCTGCTGTGAGGATCTGCACATCCATTTGAATTAAATTATATCTAAATTTCAAATAGGCTGTTATTATGCCATGTTTTCCTACTCTTAATTTTGTTTGTTTGTCTGCATAT
>VXBU01003871.1:0-27866 GCA_013400315.1 Bombycilla garrulus
AAACACTGGGTAAATATTTATTGCTCCATTCTAGAGATAAATCCAATTACCTTTACGATGTATGGCATGTTTCAGTATTTGACTGGAAAAAAATTTGCTGAGAAAGAAACAAGAAATAAATAAATGCTTTCTCACATCTCAAAGCACAAATGACATTAAATACCAATTCAATTCCAGAGTACATATATTTGATTAGCACAGTGACTTAAAGGAATGATTTGTTTTGCAAGATGCTGTAAATCTACCATTTATTCACAGATTGGTAATCACTCTAGCTGAATTGCATAAAGAACACAGAAATTAGAGGAAAGATAAACAAATGCAAATTGGTTATCACAAGGTAAATAGACTCTAATGAATTCGCTATCCTATGTAAGCAACATTATCCCCAACACTCTACTTTGATCTTAAACCAGTGCATATAGTCACACAGATGCTTAGGACTGACTTTAAGTCAAAACATTTACAGAACAGACTTTTAAACTTGTCCTGCGAGACTCTAAGAGACTCTGTAGCACCTAAATCAATATGCACTGTTTCTTCTTTCTTCTCTACAGTGTTGTGGTTATCCCCACACTCGCTTCCAGCAAGTTCAGAGCCCTCCAAAAAAACCACCTACACCGTCCAGCTCACTGACTTTTCAGGGTCTTCTCTCCCTTGCAGGTAGAGAAAATCTGGTACAAAAGCAACAGAAGAGAATAACAGGCAAATGGGATTGCTCTTGGTCAGGGTGCTCACGTTTTCCACTTACCCGAGAAAGCAGCAGCTGGGAAAGCGGCAAGGGACTGAATGCCATGAGAACTACCCAGCACGGTCTGACAGCCTGTTTGTCCAAATGCTGACAGTCCTACAGAGGGGAAGATGCCAGCAACTGCTAGATTAAATTGTAAACAAGGGAATTACCAAGGAGGTGAGCTTGAAAAGGACAAAAAGACATGGCAGTTTTAGAATTCTAGAATCACCCTGCTACCACTGCAATCTCTGTCTAGGGTTGGCTGAGCATCCTCAACATTGGGGCCACAGGGACGGTAGTCAGGACACTGGTGGTACAGACTGCAGCACAGGACCTACACCTCATGTGTGCACCCATGGAAGCTGTCTCACCAGTGGGTGAGCTGATACAGGTGTGGGCAAAGCCAGAGCATGCAGGCAGCTATCTTAATGTGTTAAATTCCCAGTTCTGGGAGTTAGTTATAAAAGGCTGTTCAGAAATTTGAAAGAGTTTCTTACAATGTTATGTTTATCCAGCATTGTGGTTTATCTTCTGTATTGTGGATATTGATCCTGGATATATGGTCCATTGATTTTTGGTTAATTAGAAGTCATTAATAATTCAATAAACCACTTGGAATCAGATTTGATATAAACCACTATAAGCTGAGAAGTTTTTATGTCCAGCACTGTTATTGGCTTCATGCTCAAAAAATGTGTCTTTGAACAAGCTCTAAACATATAGCAGAGAAGGAATGTTCAGGAATTGGAAAAGGAAGAACAATTTATAACCCAATATTAAACAGAAGTTTTCAATAGCAGACTAAATTGTGGCAAGAGAGTAAAAGTTGTTGAAATCAGAATAAGGCAATAGAAGTGACAAATACAATAGCGTATAGGTAGATATGTAGTATGGCTGGATCAGGAGGTGACTGCAGCCTTGACTATAAGAGGTATAGTAGGTGAAGGCTCTCACATTTAAACAGGACTCAAATTTCACCAACAGATTGAGGTGTGTCAGTTTGGAGTAACTGCTCTTTGAAGAAAATCCAAATGACGAGAAAATATTTTTATAAGGAGAACTGTGAAGCTCTGTTTTGCTAATTATAAGGATGCAATTTCATCAGTATGTGGCATTGAAAGACTTACATGATAAGGGTTAAATGCATAATACAAACAGCACGTACTCTAAATAATACTATTTCACACTAAACCCAGGTTATATTTATTAAGTTTGACAGAGTTACAATGCAAAATACTGTTATACATTCTCTGCAATACCCCATTTTGTGAAACCTTAACAAGATGACTTCTACAACATGACATTGTAGTGTTGCCAAATGAAGTTTAATGTGTAATACTTGGCCAATTCATCCCAACTAGGAATTCCAGGTTCCTTTTATTGACAGATACCCTGAGGATGATTTAGATGTTGGTTGAACTGACTTAACTTCTGCTATTTCTTTTTCTTCATTATAAACAGAGACTCAGTGATGAGGCTCAAAGCCAAATGCCTTAGGCATGCAGTGAAGTGTATGGAAGAAGAACAACTTCTTTTTTTGAGATTTTCTTTTAAAAAAATGTATCTTGGGCTGCCTGTTTCACAAATGACAAGTTTTTATAAGCAAAGTTAACAATAAAAAAATCATGCTCTCTAATTAATGCATGAATTTCTTGTACAACTGGATTTGAAAAATGCAAACTCATCTTTTATGAAAAGTGTATTTTTATACCATGTAAAATGTATAGGTTATCAGCTAAATAGACAGTACTGAATATGAATCTGTTAATTCCATTTTTAAGATTGCTACAGTTGCATTTATTTTAATGTGCAAATTCCAGATTCTCATGTAGCTGAACATTCATTTGTCTGGAAGACTGAATTTATGTGGGCATGAATTTGTTATGGATAATGAATGCACTGTGCGAGAAAAACACACATTTCTTCTATATAAGCCAAATTCTTTTTGAATTTAGCAAAGTGACTGATTACTTATGTATGACAATTGCCATGTTTTAAAATAGGGTCATTTTATAGTTACTAATACTGAGGTCTTAAGAATTATTAATATTTAATTTGTTTTCATCACAAAATTCATAGAGACAAAGAGAATATATACTGATAGATTTCATACAAATACAAAAATATTAAAGACAAACATTTGAGTTTAAAATGAAGCAATTCTTCATCCTCGGTTGAATTATTACTCTTTTGCTGTGTTCACAAGCAAACTTCTTGTACAAATTATGATCTACATCTGGGAGTTTTAATAATCCTAAGGACTTGATATAAACTCAGTAGCATAATGTTATATGCTAGTTTTTCTTTCTACAAGAGGAAAAGTAAAGATAAGCAATAAAACCAATTAAAAAATCTCTTATGCTTCTATTGTTTAGATATATATTTCATAAGAACAACAAAGGCAGAAGTGGCAGTTCAAGTTTAGTTCTTAACAATACAATATAGTTCTTACATAATCCCTTAGATTTCCTGTATCACATAGATGGTTCTTTGGTCAGCAGTTACACTACAATCATCTCCCTGCTATGGATTTTACTTAACTTAAAAGAAGAGAAGTGGAAACTGTTGGTCCCTTGGAGTTGTTCAGCTATAATACATGTTTTATTTTGTTGTTGTTTTGTGGGTTGTTTGATATATATATATATATGAAATTGTAAGAAATTAACATATCTGTGTCCCATTCCGATTTATTTTTTGCGCTCTGGTCCCCACTCCATTCTAGTGAACTAAAAGGTTGCAGTATGTGACATGACTTCTATTTGCTCAACGGTTTGGGAGATTATTTGAACGGCACCACTGTGTACATTTTTCAGTTTATTACCATAATCTATAGTGAGTCACTTGTTTCCCAATTAACATGATGTTCTCAGTCATTCTGTGAGCTCTCTTGCATTTTTCTACGATAATGAATGTTCATTTATCAACTGATATTGCTTTAATTAGATCCTTTTCTGAGAGTTTTCTGCCACCCTTCCTTTCCTATTCCACTCCCAGATCCTAAAATGGATTCTAGCTATGAAGAGAAAATTCCAGTTGCAGTGGTAATTTCTTACTGATGAATGAGCTCTTATGGAGGGCAAGAAGCCTCAGCTACAAGGAGTTAAGCCATCGTAAATTAGGGATGCCAGAGACAGAAGGTTACCTTGGATGGGAGTGAAGCATTTCTGAGTGCTGAGATAAGGAACAGCCTCAGCATTATCCTGCAGCCATCCTCTGAAATGAGAGCACTTAGGAGCCATGTTTCACAGCAGATATGGACTGAAGGATGGATCTAAGGGTGGCCTGGATTGTCCCATGCCACTGTTTTTGGGACTGGAGCTGGTGCAAAGGTATATAAGCAATCTGCTTGTGATGCATCTTTGCAGATTGCATGTAGAGTTGCATATTGTAGTAGGACTCAGCACATTGCATTATTTACTACTTTTTAAAAATATATATATTTGAGCACAGATGTGTTTAATTCGCCATGAAAATCCCCTAGGAGCTAGCAAACTGATTAGTCACTCAACAGTTTTAAAGAGTTTAGCTTGCTCATTTGTTGTGATTGGTTTTTTGGTTTGTTTGTTTGGTTTGGATTTGGGTTTGGTTGGGGCTTTAGTCATATATTTTCTACAGAAACTCAGGGAGAGATTTCTTTACCTTCTATTTCCATGCCATCTCACATTTTCTTTAATTCATATCTCTACTCAGTTCAAATTAACTTTGAAGTAATTTTTGCTTTTTTTTACTGAAAGTTAATGTGCTCACTCCAAATTCCCTGTAGTAGCAATAGACATTTTGTCTTTGAAAAGAATACACATATAGAATTTTTATAGGATTCTAGTTCTCAGACAGACTGTATCCTGTTCTTCAAATTTCTATAAATGTCATGGACATATGCAACCCTTGGCACTCCTGAAAGCTTTGCTATTAACTGCAGTGGAATTTGAACTAGGTTTTCAGTTGGTGGTTTCATTGACTTTCTACTCTCAAGGTCTTTAATAACATGAAAACTAGTGATTCAGATTTCCAGCTAACTTGCCTGTTGTTCCACCTTTTCTCCTATTCTAACAATTTGGATGAAAGATTTTGTTTCTAAAATTAATTATATAATTAGCCTGTAAAAAAATAAGATTCTTCAAAAGTATTTTTATTAGATGGGTTATGGAAATGGGAGACTTAGATCAAGTGAAAGAGAAACAGAGAAATTGGAAGACTGGTTTGTAGCTACACTATAATGAGAAAAGCATACTGCTACTTTACTTACTATATTACTTACAATCTCTTGAGTTCCTTGTCAGCAGTAGCTATGGGTTTCCTGCAAGCAGTATTACTCACGGGACATAGCAAACAGATTTTCATACAACTGCATATGCTGGCTGGGACTTGAACCCAGCTGGAAATGTCTCTGAGTCCCTAAATTACAGGGAATAGCTGTTTGACTTCCATAGTTTCTGTACAGGGGTTATTGTCCTCATCAAATGGAGTTCCTTTCCCACCTATCCTCAAAGTTATCTAATTTTTATTAGTGTATGATATACAGAGTAAGGGAGATTTTTAATGAATTAAAATCCATTTCATTTTTATTTTATGAGTTGTTGCATTTATCTTAATAAATACTATGAATTAGTTTTCATCAAGTCTGTGAAATAATAAATTCCTGAATATAGTAAAAATAGCAATTTTCAGTGAGGGGCAAACTGAATCAAATAAATAGCATTGAAGTTTCTCTACCCCACATACCAACCTTTCAATTTTGAACTCAAGAAGGCAATGAGGCAATTTCTTTTACTAATCTATGGATAATAGAAGAAAAGTCTACTTGAATATTTCCATAAAAAATTAGTTAAATAAGATCTACATATCAGTATAACTTGGAAACTGAACAATCTCTTTAAGTACATGTTTGTTATTAAAAAACTGTGACATATTAAATGAGAGCAATAATTGATTTTGTAAATTATTTTGTGTAGAAATACATATGAATTCTTGATGGATAGGACCAGTATGGATACACCAAAGTACTGCAGATACAACAAAAATTCTCAAAGGGTAGCCTTAAAAGTAAGCTCAGACACCATTTACAGAAGTTTGCATAGCCAATGTCACCTTTGCCGAAACTCCAGAATTACTACCAGCAAAAATGGAAGATTTACCTAAAGAAGAAGGAGCTTTATCCACCACATTTGTATCTCTAGCAGCTCCTTCACTGTAGGATATTATCTCTCCAGGGAAGTAGGTGGGGGATTTTGGACGAAAGTAATGTATTTTCCTATGCTGCAGAGTCCAGCCAGTCATGCTATTGAAGATACAGCCAGCTTGCATACACAAACTGTGATATCCCACTTTCTCTTCCTAAATCTGAAAATTTAAAAAAATATTTCTCTTTGAAAAATAAAACAATTATTTACCTCACGTTCACTATGGAAAGTTAAAAAAAAAATTCCCTGTTTGAAGTGGTTTTGCTATGGAATGTTTGACATTTGCCACTGCCTTCCTGTTTCCTTTCTACCTGTTCTTAGGATGTCTTGAAACCTTATGTGTTTCTGCAAAGGGCTTTAGTTTAAACTAACTAATTTGGATTGAAGGATTTTCAGTTTTAAATTTTGGAAGTGGAATTTTGCTACATAACTCATCTGAAACGCTAACTACTGTTACAAAATTTAGAAGTTGTTTTTCACCTGCTAGAAATAGTAGTTTACCTAAATTTGTTTTTATACTGCCTAGTCCTCATGAGCAATTCAAGTATAAATTCTGTAAAATATTCCTTGCACTTTAAATAACTTAGGATATCACTTTTATTCTCTTACTGTATGAAAAATTTATGCTGATGTTTATTTTCCTTTTCCATTTATGAAAGACTTTCCTTGAAGGAGAGGCTTTCAAAGTGTGGCAAAAATGGAAATAGAATATCAAAAGCCTTGTTTTACAATATTCAGGAACACAAATTTCTTTATTGCATGCAATTACAGAAACTCTTCCTTGAAATCCAGAATATATTCAGCCCATCAGGTAACATTCCCATTCAGGCTATTCATCAATAGATGTGCTTCCTTCCACATTTCGTTATTTTGTAAATAAATTATTTATTTATTTTACCAGTAATGTTGAGATCTTGTGGTCAAAGCTTCTTTTTCCATCCTCACAGGTGTGAGTTCTTTATTGCCTAGTCATTGCAGACTATTTTAAGTAATAACGAATTTACTTTTTTTTCCTTTAAATAAACGTAGACTTAAAATTTCACTTGCCATTTACAAATAAGTAAGTCTCTAAATGTAGCATTGAACTGGGATGATATTTAAATGAATATTCAATTACAATACACTTGAGGTAATAGGATTAAAATTAAATTTTAATTTTTATGTGTCAAGAACTTAAATCCCAGAATACCTTATGATATTTTGAGAAAGATGTGTCCCTCTTTCATTTTACATTAAGATTTAATTGAAAAGAGCTTGGAGTAAAAGAAAAGAAGCACTAAAGAAGCTGCATTTTTCCTCTTTTGTTCTACAATAAATGGTGAACTACAACCTTCATTTAAAACACTGTAATATAACTTTCTACTGTAAATCACAAAAACTACATAATATGTTTTTAACATAGAAGAGACAGTTCAAGTTTTAAAGTTCCTTAAAAAAATAATAAAAATAGTGCAGTCACTTATTTGCAAGATCTATTGACTCTAATTCGTGTCTCACATAACACCACTCTTCTCTCTTTCTGACTAGAAATAAACCTGAGAGAAATCACCCTGTAAATATTTTCTCTTCTCAGATATTTGCATTAGGATGATACACATTTTTCTTCTGAATATATAACCTTTTAATTCTTGCCTCTAGAAGGAACACAGTGAGCAGTTCATACTTCTATTTGTTTTGAAATCTCAGACCAGGAGAGAACATCCCCACCACATTGAAAGGGCAAGCAGGAGATAAAGCCATGAACTAACAGGGAAAGTTGTGCAACAACAAAAAAAAAAAGATTATGCACTAATAACTGTGTCTCATAAGAGACAAAAGGAATGACACCAGAAGGTTTAAAAGAAAGATAAAGGATAATAAACTTGGGAGTGATGTGTATAGCTATGTCTTCCTTTGATATTTTCAGTTTTGATGACTGTCATATTCTCAGTTTGGTTTCTTGGGAAAGCAGAACCAGTGTATGCGGAGCAGTTCCATTCAGCTGTTTCATTTTGGAGCATGAACTGGGAAAGTTCAGACTAATTTTAAAGCAAGTAAACAGGGACGTCTTTTGCATCAGTTAAAAGTGGTTTCTTTTTGGTCTTTCACTCTATAATAGAGAATACAATAGTTACACAAAACTGTAGCTATGCAAACATCACCAAAAGAAGCTACCAGAGAATTCTCCTATGGAAATAAATTATACCAATATCCTTCTTACCTCAACTTTTGTCTTGCTCTGATGTTTCTGAGTCCAGGAATTTTAAGAGGAGTTACATAATATCCTTTATCAAGAAAAAATTTACATCCCTTTGGATACATATGTCTGAAGATGAAAGTCTCCTCTTTGTACATCAGCAAGAGTCTGATTCATGCTCCTGTAAATTAAAGTCGGTCTCAACTCATAAAAATAAGTACCATTTCAATCCTATTTCTAAATATTGCCTTATGAAGATAAAGACTGCCTAATTTCGCACTTTTCCAAGAACCTTCATATCTAGAATACTGCATTCAGATTTGGGCCACCCTGTAAAAGAAAGACAGTGATCAACTGAATAGAATACAAGGATATCACTGAGATGGTGGGGCTGAAGCATTTGCTGTCTGACAAGAGTCTGAGGGAGCTGAGCTTGTGCAGTTTTGGAACAGAGTTGGCCTTGGAGGGATCTACCAGCAGACCCCAGTGCTACGGGGAAATCATGGAGGAGACATAGCCAGGATCTGCAAAGCAATGCAAGCTGGAAAGATGAGAAACAAGAAGTATAAATTGAAATAAGAGAGATTCATCTGCATATAGGCGGAAGTTTTCCACCATAAGGACAGAGAGGCAGTGGCACAAGCTGAGAGAGGTTGTTCACTTTCCATCCTTGGATGATTTCAAGACCCGACTGAATGAAGACTGAAGCATCTTGGTCTGACCCAACTGGGAGAAGCCCTAAGCAGCCTGGGCTGAACTCCTTGGAGCTGACCTGCCATGAGAAGAAGGTTGGACTGGAGACTGTCCAAGGCCCTTGTTCTATCTGAAGAATAGGACTCTATGATATTTGCATTTTATACAGAGCTATTTCAGCTTACCAGATTTGGTAGTTACCTAGTTTATGTCATGTGATAGAAAATCCAGGCAGACATCAGTTACAAGGAATTATTTGTTGCACAGCCAATAAATATGAAGCCTATACTCTCAAAAAGCCCCTTTGGAATCCCATAAAAATACATGAAATCCAAGGTAGAACACAATTATGTGTGTCTGCCAAATTCATTAACAGTAATTAATGAGACTTCTAAAATTGCTTGTGTCAGGTGGCAGTGACAAACTTGATAAGACAGTAGCTGCAGAATGCATTAAATAGTTTGCAACTCATTTCTATCAGTATCAAATACTAGAATAAGACAATTATAATGTTCATATTAATTTGAAAGAATTAATTAGAAATCTTTAGAAACCCCACTGCATATGTGAATAAAAGGATAAAAATAGATTTTATTCTGAGGACCTTAAAATAGGAAAAATATTCCTGCTATAATAAACAAATAACAATGTATAATACTGAGCTTTGGTTCTTCTCATCCTGTCAAAGCAGAAGTAATTATTTTTCCTCACAAAACTGCTAATAAAGGAGTTGTTCTGCATATTAAGAATGTTTAATGCTTATTATCAACATCTCTGTTATAGTATGTGAAGCTTCCATTTTTGTGTGAGACTGTGGATTTTCTACTATTTTTAAAAGCATTGCAAAAGACAGAAATATGTCTCATTTGCTAAGACCTCCTCTCTACATGTCTCTGCAACACTTGAGATATGAATTTGGATTCAGGTTTGAACACAGGAGACAAGATCAAGATCTTTTAACAGCCTCTTTCTCTCCTAGTCATGTAAGGCAGCATGGTACAAGCATTTTTATGGCACTTTACTAGGGGTTTTTTGCAAGTCTAGGAAGATAAAACAACATTTATAAACATATGCTTTGCAAACACTTCTGAAATCTTGAAATGTAAATGAATGTAATACAAAAACAGAAACATGAATGGTGTATGAAGTTGTTTTGAAACCTTGTGCCTTTTTTAAACTATATAATGAAAATCTGACACAAGACTTTAACTCTCTCAATGGTTTTTCATTATCAGTTTGAAATCATGAGTTTTCTGTACTGAAAAAAAAAAAAATCACAAAAAAATAACGGCATCTTCCAAAATTACCTCTAGTTCAGGGATTGTTACATCTGGCTATCACTCAAATATATGAATTTCACATAAGATGGTGAAAATTATATCATATCTGGAAAGACATGGTCAATGAGCTGTCTTCAAGATTCAATGCTTGTCACTTCAAACATTTGCATTCACTACTCACAAAGTATGTGTGGCTAAAAATATGAGACTTTCTCCTGCTCATTTCTTAGGAAAGGATGAGTGTCTCTGTAATTTCTGCCTCAAGTTCCATCTGGCTGTATCCATCCCCACTATGAATGAATGGCTGCCTTGTAGCTAAGCTTAGCCCGGCTGGTAGGAGACAGCAGTGCAATGGGCACAGACTCAAACAGCCAGGTTTGAAACTGGACTTACACATTCACGCTGTAGAAAGTAAACACATTTTTGTCTTGATGGAAATTTAAGAGCTGATTTTAGCAAACAATGAAGGCTGCTTGGACCTTAATGGCTTGACAGGCTTGACTCATTGCTGCTTTCATGAAAAGCATGGTGCCTCCCCAGATCAGACCAGAAGTGGGCATTATGCCCTACCACACTTAAATTTGTATTAGTTAATCCTTCAGCAGTGGGAGGTGGCACCCTTGGCAGAGTGGCTCTGTGTGTAGTTTACTCCTATTCTCACTTGATATAGAATCTCATTCCTGTTCTGATTCTGTATCAGGGCAGGGATTCACCTGCTTTGAAAATTAAAGCATGCTTCGTGGCTCACTGTGACTGCAAAGCCAGTCTGATAACAAGCTGCCTTGGAAATCAGAAGTCTTACTGCCTTGAAATTTCCCTTACATCTAGTATATTGTTTTATCCTCAAAACAAAGTGGAATGAAACAAATCAAAACAGAATATTTTCCACTTTATCAACCAATTACACATTGAATATATGATCTGTAGATTTGCTACAGTGAAGAGAGGGTCACAAGGAGAGAGCTGAACCACATCTTTTGCAGTGATTTGTCATTGGTAAGGCTTCACTGTAATGCCAGACGGAGCCTAAGTAACTATTGTAGGACGAAATTTTTTCTTCTTTAGACTACATTGGGATGTATAAAAGTTTTCTTGTATGGAGACAGATTTATAGGACTTCTGAAACCTGCATACATGCAATTTGTTAGAATAGTATTTCCATTTTCCCAATTGCGCGTCAACAGAAGGCAGTGAACCACTATTAATATGTTGCATTTTAGATTCTCATTAGCCTGGAGTAAGCTGTAAACATATATATCACAATTTAATCCATCAAATTATGCACTCAATATTAATGAATACTATACTAATATCTGAATAATTTAGAAGTACAGTCTAATAGGACTTCAGACATTAGTCAAAAGACTTTTTAAAAGATTATACTAACATAAAATCTTAATTTAGAAGTGCTTTAACCTTTGTAAACTTACAGAGCAGAAAAATGCAAAATTTCATTAAAAAATTAAGATAAAGCAATCTGTAAGAACATAAAATTGAAGTCAATGTAAATGTGTCCAAGATTGAAAGCCTTGAATATTCTAATTGTTCCTATTGCAGACATGTAAGTCGGAAAGGGGAGAATCACTACACATTTCAGGCCATAAAACCATGAATTTTCGCAGAGCACAGGCATGCTTATTGTCAACAAGATGTCAGTCATATAAGCCCCAAACCTCTTACATCCCATTTTGAAACTAGCATGTTTCTATTAACACTGCTACCTGTGATTCTCCAGTCTATGTTGCTCTCCCCACCTTGAAAAGAAAGTTGTTACTCATGTGAGATAATCCAGCTGCTAGCAAAGCAGGTGCTAAACTACTGTACTTTGCATCCAGCAGGCAAAACATTTTCTGTAAAATGTAAGATTGAAGTTCGAGCCCCTAATGTATGAAACAGAGTCCAAAGGAAACCTTTTTTGATGAGAAGAATTACATCAGAAAGAGATTTGATGGCATTTTTTGCCTCTAATATTTTTAATTCTATAATGAATGGAATGCTATTCAGGTGACTTACATGCTCAATGCAGGCTTGAAGAGCCCTAAGATAGAGAACCAACATGGAAAGCCTAACTAAGTTACTGGTGTATAGTAAGTAAAGTTTATTATTACTCTTAAATTGATCTTTGCATTGATATGGAAAAAGTATTATTTCTACAGCAAGTAAAATGTACCTAAAAAATCCCAACCCAAAGTATTAGATATAATCTCAAAAATTCTTTTAAAATACACTAGGTTAGGAATCAGCATGAATAATCAATAAACGTTTAACTTTTAGATCCCTTTAGCTCTTCAAAGTTAAGTCGGTAATGTGTGAGCAAGTTTTCTCATAGCAGGACTCCCAGGCGGAATTCCTTTCTGAAAATTATTTTTCTCCAGTTGGATTGGTGAAACAATGCATGTTCAAGTAGTCAAAATTTCTTTAATAAATACTTAATTGCAGGCTATTTTTTCCATTGTAAAAATCACATAGTGATGTGATTTAATGCTTCTTGGCTCTCAAAAAAATGATGTTAAAGATAAAAATTCAAACAATAAGGGTAAAAACTAGAATGATCAATTTTATACTCAAAAAAATCATATTAAAATAATGAAATTATCAAGAGCCTGAAAACCATGATATTCACTGGTAAGACTTTCTCCTTCACACACTTAAGCTCTTGCAGCCCCCCCCCTAAAAAAATATCCCAGTAAAAATCCTACATTTATCCCTTTCAGAGCCACAGCTGTTCCTTTTTTAACAAGGAGAGAGATCCTGTGGACAGCTTTAGTTGGCTATATGTTGATAAAACAGTTTTGTTTGATAGGGAGAACTGTCCCTATGGAACATAAACTGGCAGAAGGCCAGAGTCAGTAAGGAAAATTCAAAATCAGTTGCAGCAGAGCAGCAACCTGAAAGTATCAATTTTCAACATAATTGAGTCATTATTTAACACATGAAGTACTCAATAATACCATTTTTTCCCCGAAGAAATTATAATAACCATAGGAAGTGAATTCAGTAAACACTTTTTTTCACCCATAGTTTTGAGTGAGTAGAATTTCTGTCAGGTACCCAAACAGGTCACCAGGAGTAGGATAATGTGGCAATCTGTTATCATTAGCTCTGTTGGAAAGGTTCTGAACACACTAGAGAGAATTAAATGACCTGGAAAACTCAGTCTATGGAAAAGTCTATTGTACTCATCTTCTTTATTTCCACCTCTATGCATCACTGGAACAGTGGAACAGCAAGATTTGCAGTGGTGACAAAGAAAAAGGTCATTTTTCTGTTTCTCTTTCATCCAGCATGAGCCATTTAAGGACTGTTAAATTCTACACATACAGAAAATAACTATTTTCTTTCAGACCCTTCCGCTCTCTTGGTGTGTTAGTCTATTGAAATCTTCACATTTGGAAGACATTGCAGACTTGTGTTTTAAAAATCACTGTTACTTTTGTTCCTGACCATCATTGCTACAACCGTCAGAATTTCAGATCATCCAAAATAACAATATACAACCCCCCTATATAGCCCATTTTAGCAACTGTTTTTCCTAACCAGTATAATTTTTTCCAGCAAAACTTGAAAGAAAGAGCAGTTCTTAACAGCTCTATTAAATCTAATCACTATGCCAAGATCCGCATGGGCAAGATAGATACTATAAAAAGAATGACATAGCCAATTCAAAAACATGCAGCAGAGAAATTTCTGTTTGCTCTTCTCTACTTATTTGAGTGGTTAACTTAAAATGAAGAATGCAACCTTGACATGCATCAGCTATTCTGATTTAACAGTGTTGTATGCAAACCTTATTTGTGGGAAATTCAACCAAAGATGTATCCACAGCAATGAAAGAAAAGAAAAAGGGGAATCAGCAGAATCTTAGGCAAAAAAATAAGAAATCTTTTGCATTTTGGGAAAGGAGAGACGAATATATGCCTTGACCACAAAGCTGAGAAAAAAATTCAAGGGACTGTAGGCAGGGAAGCTCAGTGTTTTCCCTAAATCTGTTTTATTTCACACTACGTACTTACTGAGAGGCTGAGGACATGGGCTACCAAATATATGGTTTTGACAGCATATTCTTCACCAGTAAATAAGAAGCTCCTGCTTAGGAATACAATTATGCCACATCTTTCTTTATAGGAATGTAACAAAATACAGCATGATTTGTGCTTCATTGGAAATTTATGGTATTTTTCAATGGGAATTTCTATATTTGAGCACTTTATCATTTATGACAAATGAACCAAATGGATTTAACAAAGAGATACAAGACTCAGTTCTGCTCTGTTGCAACAGAGGATGAATTTAACATCTCACACAAAGACTGGCAGGCCAGAAGGTGGTTCCATCACTTGATATTATAGATTAATGTAGAAAGAATATCTACATAATAGATCCTGAAATATTTGTCAAAATTTGACTACCATAAGCCTCCAGTCTAAAGAGTAACAGAATTCTGGTATAGTATACACAATTATTTAGTGTATAAGTTATTTTTTGGGAAACAAAAATCTGTGGGAAATTATATTTTAAACATATCTTAAACACTTATGTCTTAAACTTTTCTGTTCTTTAGCAAGAAAAATAAAGAATGATTTTTCATTTATCTCTTGGGGAAAAACTCATGTCTCTCTTCTGTTCCCCTACCACATTTTGCTTCTCAAAACCATTAAAGATACCTCTTAGATTCCAGAAAGCCTGCTTTGAATGCATTCAGAACCAAAATATTTTATACTAAAAATATCCTTCAATAAATCCTCTGCTCTTATAAAACTTGTAGAAAAAAAAACCAAAAAAACCCAACAAGTTAAAATTCATCTGCCAATCTTTCTTTTCCTTTTAGTGCAATACATTTCCAAGGACAGGAAAATGAGTTAAACTATGTTATATTTAAAGTGACACTGCAAATCTACTCATATCAAGTTCATCAGTTCTAATTCAGTTATGTCTTTTGGAGGTCACTGTCTCTCTCATTTATTACAATGGCTTTCTGGTTCTCCGATATGATTCTCAATTAGTTGAGTAGGCAGGTAAAGCATCTGACATCCGACAATGAACTATGATCTTCCAAATATGTTTGCACAGCCACAGATTACACTTTATCAAGCTCTTTACCTTAACCCATTAATAAACCATAGTTTGAGGTTAAGAATAAAGACTCAACTCAAAAATTAATTAGAGGTGTTCTGAACTACATGATCATGAGTCATTCAGCTATGAAATGATAAAGCACACCAGTTAGCAGATAACCGCAGACGTTTACTCCGTCTTATTTCAATCTGTGGCTGTACTCATGATAAATTGAAAGTGAATAACCATCATTCTTCTGTATAGTGAATATCAGATTCAAATGACTCAAATCTACAGCTACTGTCTCACAATGGTTTGTATCACAACAGGGTCTTGAACAATGCTCTTTCCATATCCACCTGCTTCATTATTACAGATTTGTACTTATTCAGTACTCTAGCAAGATACTCCCTGAGTTACAGAAACCACTTAATATAAGTTGGAAAAAAACATAACTCCTAAATGGGGAATTATCCTTGACCTTCATGAGGTTTACCTTCAGGGAACTTGCTTGTTATTTCAGAGTCCTGCAGCAAACCCACCATATTTTAGACCTAGACCAAGTCACACTGAAATACCTGAGAGGTTAGACATGCAGTATAGACCTTGTGACTTGTCTATAGAGATTTCCAGAATTAATTATATGCCACTAAACATGACACAAAATTAGATTTCAAAACATATTCAGTGCATTCAGGTTAAGAGAATAATGCAGTTACTATTTTAAAACATTTACAAGGAGTGGTAAACACTTTCAAAACAGAACCTTCTACAAACCCATCGTGAGAAATATAAAAATATCATCAATAAAACTAGATTTTCTTTCCTAATCTTTGTTCCATTTCATGTAACCTTATTCAGTTTAAATTGTTTGTGAGAGCATCTGTTTGATTTGAACTTTATAAACTAATAAAGGCAAAAAATAAGACAAGAAACATATTCCAAAAGCAGTTTTGTCTAAATATACAGTACCTCAACTTTCCAATTGGCTGCACAAAGGTTGTTCTTCGAAACAGAAATGATCTCCACAGATTAGGTCCTGTATGAGTGAAAGCCGATGATGTTCAGGAGCTGCACTGGATTGTATTGTATTTGGATTCGTTTTTCGTAATCTGTGGAGGGAAAAAAGTTACATCTGTGTGTAGAGCTGCATTTGAAGTGTTAGATGTCTCAAACCTTCTTTTATGTGGACATAAATTCATTTGGCTCTTTATATTTCATTCCTTGCATGTTGCATGATATGGCAGTGTTGGCTGTATGAGTTTAATCTGAGATACCTGTCTTATTTCAGAGTGGATACAGAATTCAAAAGTGTTTGTTTTATGCTGTTTGATTGGTGGAAAAAAAATTTCTTACAACAAGAACAAGAAATTAAGAGAATTAAGAGAAATTAAGAGTTATTTTTTATCTGCTACCCTTTATGAAAGGATAATGCTGGAACAAATGGAAAAGGTACAGGTTTACATTATTAGCCTCTTATGTTCATGTATACTCATCTTTAACGGAAGGAATGTAAAATAATTTCTGTTGTTCGAATTTAAACCAGCTCATAAGTATTTTTGTAAAGATGTTTTCTCGCAGGAATTTTTTTAGTGACCTTTTCCAGACAACATGTAATTACAATTTTGTTGATTATTTCATTTTTGAAGTACTCATTTGAAATTACGCTAGAGGCATGTGTCTTCATTTAGCTTATTATCCTAAGAAAACAGGGCATGATTTCCTTAAAATAATTATTGTTTGAACTATTCAATCATTAAGTTAAATTGACAGCAGAGAAATCACAACACTTTCAATAAATTTGAACAATTGTTAACAACCTCAATTAAAAAAGGAAAAAAAAAAGTCCTATCCTCTCCCCGCCAAAAACCAGCTAGACAAAAAACAAAACAAAAAACCCAAACAAAAAAATCACTGTTGTCGTGTTACATGGGTATTTAGATTAATTTTCACATAAAGGCTAAAAACCAGTCTTTTTCATGAAGAAGTGTTTATTAACTAAGCAGTTAACACAGTCATATAATTTTAAAACTTTCCCTTTTTCATTTTCTTGTACACAACCTGAGTTAAGTTTTTAAATGCTTCTTCCCTTGACTTTTTCATTCTTTCATCCTGACTAAAGGAATTGGACAATGTCTTAATGTTTCAATTTGCTGTCTCCTTCAGCTGTTGTCCCAGGAAACCAGCACTGTTTATCTGTTAAACAGTTTTGGCCCTACTCAAAACAAACCAGGCAAATAAATAAAAGCTAACTAACGGTCCTAGTCATACCTGTTTATGTATTGGCAGGAAACGTATTAAATGTCCAAATTTCTTCTACCCAAACACTGTGGTAGAACTATCAGTTCCATAGCTAATTCAATTGAGAATTATGAATAATCTTCCCTCACTCTATTAGCCTTGGAGTTTGAATTTAAAAACTTACCTAGACCTTGCCTTTGGAAAGGCACTGAATTCAGGGACTGGAGAGTAACTTTGACTTATACTGCCTAACAAAGAGTATAAGGGAGAAAATCTGCTGCTGTCCTTGGCAATATTTTTGAAGCCGAGCCTAAAGGATAAGGATTTACCTAAGTGATATTACAGCTCTGCCCTGTACTGCTCGAATGATTCAAAGCTGCATCTGCAGTCCAGCAACCATTTAGATCTGTGAAGCAAAGGAAGACAATCTGCTCATCCTTCTTTTAGAGTTGTCTCACCTTGCAGAAAATAGTGAAATTTTATAAAGATTATGAAGACAAAGATTAAAGAAATCTAATAATGAAGTCACTATATATGAAGACAGAGAATTAGATCTTTTCCTTTCTTCACAGAATTTGTATGGTTTTTATTGCTAATTATAATAATGCTATTTGTGTTAGCAAATATCCATGTGAATACCAAGCATCCTACAAATAAACTTTTCTCTTGTCTATTTGTGTACTAAATAGTAAAAGCTCATGGTCTAATAAACCTTCAAAGCCACATTTCATAGCACAACTTTGACACTTTTAGCAAAGAATTTCATCCCTCCCTCCTGTCTTTTAAACATCTGTTTGTTAGCAACTATTTAGAGACACATGCTAAAATTTACTCATCCTTGGAAGGTGCAGGCTCAGTTCCTGTTTCTGACAAAAACACTTCCACACAACCCCACTATATTTCATTTGACTATACTGGGAGCTTCTCCAGTCAGCACTTGGATATTGAAGATCTCGGCCCTGAAGGTTTTACCTAAAAGTTAGAAAGGGCCCTAGATAGTTCTCTGAGTGGAATGGATTCTGTAGCCTGGTGAATAAGATATTGCTACAGCTACCAGCATGCCATGATCTTTGTGCAAATTTTCAAGGCCATTAGACAGCCATGTTTACTTTGTCTGACCTTCTCTTCCCTAGATAAACTTTGTTATTGTTGCTAGAGTTGTAACAGCAATTTTTGACTCCAAAATTAGGTCTATTTAATTTTGCTTCTTATATTTCCTGTGGTAAGATTTTCATACACGTGATAGTAACGAGCAGTTTTTCTGCATAGAATGTAATATTTATGACTGTAACATAGCAACTTAGCATAGAGGAATATAGTTTTGGTATGACAAAACAGACTTTGAATGGTGGGACACAGGATGCAGTGCAGAGGGGAAGACACATCCTAAGAAATAGGATACAAGCTGATGTCCCAGACCCAGTGGCTATAAGCACCCTAGTAGTGACCAGCTAAGGCAGTACAGACCTTGCAAAAACACGTATAAAGGCAGCAAAGAGAACAAAGAACAGGTATCCAACATATGTAAACTATGCCATAATTAGTAATTTCAGCAGAAGCATGCACGTGAAAAATAGTGACAAATATCAAGTTGTCACAAACTTGGCAAACATAGAAAAAGTCTTTATGTGAGTCTAAGGTGAGGGAGAAAACACCCACATGAGTACCAATGAAGGACTATAGATATATTAAACAGCTGCAGCCTCTCCCCTTGCTTAAGCCAACATTTAGATCTATGTGTTGGCAAATCAAACTTAATAGGATAAAAATGCTATCAAGATGGTGTGTATGGAAATTTCAACTTCTTCTGTGATCGCATAATTTTTGTTATTTTCTATTACTTTCCTTTTTTTTATTTTCTTTTTTTCATGTAGTAATAGGCACTGAACTAAAAACAAATCTTCAAGAGACAGTTGGGATTTAAATTTCACTAACAATAAACAATTGAATCTACATAAAAGATGTGTTTTTCTTTTGGCCATAAAAATTCTGCCTTTTCACAGCACATTTTGAAAAGAATTCCTAGATATTATTAAGCTGATCAATCATTTGCCTGCGAAGCTTATGACTACACCTGGGAAAGAAAGACATTGCTCTTAAGAATCATGTCATTCCATGGTGTTTCATTTTACATGTTTTTTATTTTGTAATAGAAATTAAAAGCAAACATACAAATTGCCTTTTGACAATAATAATGATAAATCATTCCTCTGAGTACAGTTCAAAATTGACTTTTCTGTTTCCTTGAGTTCCTTCCTCTTCTATAAGTTACAGAGTTGTATATCCATGACCTGCTTGAGAGTATGTGCATAATATAAGCTATCATTCTGTGTTCATCTGTATCCATATGCCAATTTTTTTATGTTTTTAGACTCCTGGAACATTAATTAAGAGGAACAATCCATCTGAATTTTTTACTACTAATAGTCATAGATTTCATTTTTAAAAACTTCTTTTGTTATGAAAAGTAATAAAAATCTATATGATTTTCAGCTTTGAACTGAATGCTAAAAATAAAATTGGAAAAGAAATGTTGCACAGTAACATGGAAGCATGATGCATTAAAAGGAAAAGAATCACAATTTATTCAAAGATTTTATTAGATATAAACATCTGCACATCACTGCATTCCACAGAAGGTGGGCTAGCCTTCAGGTTTCAGTAACTAAAAGAAACAATAAATCACAGCTTTTACTTTTACAGCCCATTACACACAAAGGTCTAAAACCTTTCTATTTGCAAGCCTCAGAGTACTCCAGCTGCAGAGTCTTTAACTTTCCAACTTTCTGTGACTAATAGATGCTATACTGTAGAATGAACAGGAAATTAGAGTGGAGAGAGGTGTAAAATCAGTATCCTCAGAAAGGCTGTGCAGGAGGGACATGAAGAATAGCTCACTTTGGGGCTATACTGTCTCCCAGTGATCTTCAGACAAGACAGATTACAATCTCATTAATGACCATTTAAGAATCAGTGGATTTTTATATGTTAGAAAGGAGAAGCTGTTATAGAGCTATTAAATATTGTAGGGTAAGGTAGGAGAGGCAAATAGAGAGGTAATAGATTCAGTGAGATACTCGATTGAGACCTGCTGTAGTTGGAAAAAAAGTTAGCTTGGGAGTTATATAGATCTTTCTCCTGCTTTTGACCTTACACAGGAGAGTTATGCCCTTTTAAGTCTTCATTCAGTGTTGAAGGGTAAATCCTTTATTTTTCATTAAAATATCCTGTCAGTTGACTTGCCCTTTAGCATTTATTAAACAAATCTACTATTTCTGATATAGCATGGTTCAGAAAAAATAGTTACCTTCTTCTCACATGTCTATTCAATAATTTCACCTTTTTTCTTAAAGAGGCCAAATCAGATCTTTCTTCCACTTAGTTTAGCCTCTTTCCTACTGTGTCAAATGGGCCCACAGTCCCTTGCTACTTTGAAAACATATCACGGCATCATTGGCTGTGTGGATGAAAGAAGCTTTTCTAAGAAACACAATATCTCCCACACTGAACTCCAGGTTCCCTCAGACAGATGAAGCAGGTTTCATTATCTGTGTCTGTATTACAGGCAAGAGGTTCCTGCTGTGCAACCAGACTACCTGGTGACTGCAAGGCAGACAGCACCATCCTCAGCAAACACAGTTTCCATTAAGATCAAAGACTGCTGTGTTCTTAAATGTCCTCTGGGAGGCCTTGTTCTGTAGGTTACACTGAAGAATAAGCTTGCTATAAAAGAAACCCAAGTATTTCTACTACGTATGTGGGTTTCAATCCTGCTCTTGAATTTTTAGTGCAATGTTTTCCATTTAGAGTCTTCTGGTTTTTTATTCAATCTATTTCTGGTACTTTATGGTCTTGACAAGCGAAGATTATATAGAGTGTAGATATACGAAGATATTTAATGGCAAGAAATTCATCCTCAGGCTCTTCATCAAGTGTACTGGCCATTACCAGTCATATTTCAGCCCAAGCTTTTTTAAAATACAGTTTAAAATACAGTTTAAGCACATAAAACTACTCCATCAGTTAGCTATTTCTCCCATCTCACATTATCCTTTAATGTCTGCTTTGAATTTACCCATAGAGAAATCAAACATAACACTGGAAAGGGTTTCTACTGGTTTATTTGGAAGTGTGAAAGCATTTCTGTCCTTGTGTGATGGGCAACAGTCTGGGAGAAGCTATGTCTAATTCTGAACTTAAATTTAGAAAGAAAATCCACTTAGAAAATAAAAGTCAAATCCTGAAGTGATGAGAAATACTTGCATAAGGAATGATAGGTACCACAGAGTGAGTGGCATGTTTTCATCCTGTTTTTCATGGACTTCTCCAGCAGGAAAATTTTCAGAAAGCCTGTGAATCTAGGAATTTGTTTTAAATATATGCACATAGCCTGTAGCTCAGTAATTTCAAAATAATTTCATAATACATTTTTAATCTGGTAGAGAGAAGTGGATATTGTTATTCAAGTCCTTAAATATACAGCAACACATCCATCTTTACGTTTAAATGATATATTGATATTCGCATGTAATTTTGGACTGCCTGCTTACATATACCTTCCATCTACAAAGTTCATAAAGAGTAAGACGTGATCTCAGAATAGTCCTTCTTCACTCACTTGCATTATAAAAACAATAATAATGGTGTCTGTAATATCTGTAGCACCCAGAACTGGTGCTATCTGCAGTGTATCATGATTTTTTCACAATAGAATTAAATGTCCGTTTTTCAGAAAACCGGAGACATGAATTAATAAGTCAAAGGTCACCAACAGCTGATTTCAATAAATATGAGGTTTTTAATAGTCATTTCCAGTAAACTATAGATTTCAATATTGGAAGAACTCAATTGCTTAGATGCAGATTTTGAAAGAACAAAATTATGTGTCTGGAGATAATTAGCTGTAGAGATGAAACTTTGAGGACACACACTCAGCTCCAAAAGAAGAACATTTGCAATTGGTTGTAAGTGGTATAATATTTGGTTTCTGTTTCCAGGTTTTCTACCATCAGGAGATGTAGAAGGTGAACAACACAGTCCTGCATGATTCACTCTGGGATTTCACTCTGAGTCATAACTAATACTATAACTTTGTTATGCAAGCGGCCAAAAAGTTTAGAAAGTGGAAAGGCACTAACAAAGCAAATTCCTGCTGGTATGGGAGCCGTAAGCCTGGGAACTGTGTCCTGGAACAAGAAACATACTGAAAAAGTGCAGATGGCCTCTTTAAAAGTACAGGTGAGGAACCTAGAAAGTAGTGACCTTCTGGGATATCATCAGTAAATGCGAAACTCAAGAAACCGCAACTTACTCTCTGAAAAAGTGGAAGCAGTCCTGTAAAATAAAATTGGGCTGAAAGAACAGAAATATCAACACTTTCTTGGAGGTCTGGGTGAAAAATAGACATTAGCAGCATCTACTGGCTTCTCAGAATGGTGTATCCTATTCCCTTTTATATCTATACAATATAAACCCAATTTTTATCCAAAATAGAGCTTCTCTCTCCCTGAGAACTTCCCATGCTGCACACGTTTTTACCTTCCTAAACAAGTTGAAATCTACACAAACTTGCTAGAAGATCTTAGATTCTCATTGGGGACACCTGGCTAACTCCAGACTCCATGATGTTAATACGAACAGAAATCAGACTCTGTTATCTTGTTGTTCCCTTCTTTGCGCCCACTTTTGGAGTAGTTTCAGTTTGTTCTTAACAGCTCCGGGATGGCTGAGTCTCTCTTGGTGACTGGTTTGTCATACACTTCAACATGATTCAGCCCGTTCTCAAATCTAACTCAACCAAAACTGATATTTTACATCCATATAAGTCATCTATTTTAAGTGTGTCTTCTGTTATATTGGTGAGAAGTTTCTTCACTAATGAAAAACTCACAGTAACCTATACTAATTATTGGTTTTCATATTGATTGTTGCTATAATAGCTGATGCTATTGTCTGTTGCCATACAATTGCTTGTTAATATATTATTTATTGCTGATAGTAATTTTTAATTGCTATATAGATTCACTTTATTGATCTTATTTATATTTGCTAGTGATGATGTCTGTGGTGAGATTCTTGCTAGTGTTGATTTTTGTAGTATTTTTGATATTCTGTAATAATATAGAGAAATTTTAAGCAAAGAAGAAAGCATCCATCTCCTTGTGTATTACAGAATTCTACAAACCCCTGGCAGTAATTTCTGTGCATGCACAAGCTGTTTAACCCTAGGTTACACAGATTGTGACACTTTGCTATTGAGTTTAATCTCACCATTTTTTCATGCATATTGTCTTGCCATAGTGCAGTCTTCTCCAAGGGCTCTGTCATGCAACTAAGCTTGTTTCAACACAGTAAAACATAGGTATGATGCGAAATGGAAAGTGTGAGAGAGTTCCTTGCCCAAACCTGTTCTCCAACCCCACTCACATAAAGGGCCACCTTTCTACGAGACATGATTTTTCTGCTGGCACTGCTGCTGTGTCAATCAGTAAAATAAAACCCTTTGGAAAAAAGGTCACTGTCGTTTCTGGTTGCCAGTGCAAGTACTCGTCTCATGGTGAATTCCTCTGAGCTCAACTTCTGTTGCATCTGTTTGCTCAGATTATTTTTAATTGTAGAAAAATACTTATTTTCAAGTCCAACTAAAAGGATGTTTTCGTTCAACTTTGTAGCTCCACATGATTTTTCTGGAATATCGATCACTCTCCAGGAGGAAAGACAGAATTATGACTAACTGTGTTTATCTTCTTTTTGACTCATAATGTGCACAATAATGTGGATCAGTGTGCTGTGAAGACTGACTCAAGTCTTGTTTTTCAGAAGACCTGGCAAATAGCCATAGTCTAGCAAGGTGAATCCAAGTTTCACTCTGGTCCTGTTTATAAGGTTTCTGGTACGTGTAATGTAATAATACTAACATGGTTGAGGAAATCTCCTATTATATAAGACAAGCAATTCTGAAAAGTTTTATAGACATTTTCAATCAACAGACCTTATGAAGGCCATTATTTTCTATTTGCAGATAGGAAAATCAAGGAACAATATTTTTCAAGTCAGCATTTAAAAACAAACAAACAAACGAACAACCTTGAAATCACCTAGAATTTTAAGATGTTGACTTTGAAACGCTCTAATACTATCCTAATTGTTGAATATGTCAAGTACCTGCATGTCTCGTCACTTTTTACTGCTGTTCTCTCTGTTGAGCACTTCTCAGAACAAAATTCTGTGATAGATAACAAAAGGAAGACACCCAAACCTTGTGCAGCTGCTTGGAAATTTGGACTTTCTAAGTGATTTTCACAAAGACAAACAGTGAACCACTGTCTAAACAGTAAAAGAAATGAAGTCTCCTGCCTGTCACTTTACTTTGGAAACATGCCGCTTCTCATTCTCTCATTCTCCTTCAATTAGAAAAGAGCGGTCTATTTAAGCAGCAAGGAAAATAGCATTACTTAATGAGTCAGTACAAGAGAATATGTAATGCAGGAGTAAAGGCCAGACAATACGCAGTGCCTGTAACTAAAAAACACTAAGGAAAAAAGATGACTGAACTATTCTCTCATGCAAAAGTACTGAGAAGCAGCACCATGATAACTGCAGTGTGACGAAGGCTCAGTGTCTGAACAGTGGCCTCAGTGGCTTTGCCATGTCATTCAGAACATTTTCTACCCAAGCCATGGAGAAAGTAAGTTACACTGGGAAATGCCACAATTATGTGCAAATTAGGTATAGAAGGAGCAAATGAGATAAAAATCAGACATACATTTTAGGGCTAGTCATACAAGAATACAAGTATATTTCTTTGTTTACTAAGTGGATGTTCAGGGGGCAGATACATATTTTGAATGTTTTAAACATAGGAGATTTCCATTCTAAATATATCATTTTATTTAAAGCCATGTTGAAATTGTGATTGAAAAAGTGTGATTTGGAACAGATACCAGATTTAAAATTATAAGGGATAAATACTAAAGGCCCTAATTTTTACTGAAAATGTTATTCCAACACGCACAAGTGTCCTCACACTAGCATCGTTTTCACTGCTCCCATAATGTGAGCCCAGCTAACTGGGCTAAAGACTGAAGCCCTCTCCATCACCCCAAGACTATTAAGTGCACATAATTGCCCTCTTGTTCTCTTTCCCATCTCTCCCTGTGCCTCAAATCCCAGTTAGTTTACAGCCAGTGCAACACTGTCCCAGAGAACCCACTAGATCTTTGTTTTTCCTCTTTCCTGGGATTCTGAAAACCATCATTTTTGCCCTCTTTATCTTCCTCCATTTCCCCTTTCCTTTGCTTCTCTCCATCAGCCTTAGAGGTTCATCTGTGTTAGAGGCTAAAGAAAAATGGGGGGGGGGTGAACATGGCCACATCTGGAAAAATATGGATTCAGATGAAGGTTTCTGGCTTAGCTAATCTCATAGCAACATTTCTATGTGCTTCTTGTGCTTTACCCTTTTTCATTTTTATTCTCCCAATGGTTTCCAAATCAATACTGCTCTTCCTCTTAGTACTGGAACACTTAAATATTCAGAATTTCTTTGATATGTTATTGAAGAAGTCATCATGTTATTGGTGCATAGGGAAATATTATCAAGTAAAGATCTCTCCAGTTCATCTTGTTACACAAGTCTAAGCAATATTTCTAATATTAATCTTCTAACAACATACAGCCTACTCAGGTAACTACAGACCATTCAGCCTTACCTCAGTGTCTGGGAAGGTTATGGATCAGCTAATGCTGGATACTATTTCCAGGCACATGAAGGACAAGAAGATCATCAGGAATAGTCAGCATAGCTTTCTAAAAGGGAGGTCATGCTTGACCGGCTTGATAAACTTGTACGATGAAATTACTGACTTTGCAGAAGTGAGGAGAGCAGTGGCTATTTTCTACCTGTACTTCAGTAACACAGTCACAGCCTCATAGATAAACTGCTGATGTATTGGCTGGATGAAAAGACATTGAGATGAAATGAAAATTGACAGAATGGCCAGACCATTTTGGTGGTAATCAGTGGTGCAATATTTAATTGGATGCCAGAAACCGGTGGTGTACTCCAGGGATCATTACTGTGTCCAGTCCATTTTTAATACTTTAATTAATGATTTTTATGGTGATAGTCTCATCAAGTTTGCAAATGAAATCAGAAGAGTGTCTGGTATACCACAGAGTCATGGAATATCCTGAGTTTGAAGGGACCAACAAGGATTGCTGAAATCCAATTCTGGGCCCTGAACCAGACATCCAAAAATCAGACCATGTGCCTGAGATTATTGTCCAAACAATTTTTGATCTCTGGCAGTCTTGGTGATGTAACCATCTCCCTGGGAAACCATCTCTAGCACCCAAACACCCTCTGAAGAATCTTTTCCTAATATCCAACCTAAACCTTCCCTGACACAATTTCATGCTGTTCCCTTGGGTCCAGTCACTAACACCAGAGAAGAGATCAGTGACTGCCTCTCCTAAATAAACAGTCCAAATGGTAAAAGAGAGAAAAATCATGTGTTGAGGTAAAGACAGTTTAATCAGAAAAAAAAAAAAAAAAAGCTGTGCATACAAAAAAATCAAAAGAAGGGACTCATTCACCACATTTCATTAACACGGGATCAGCCATCTCCAGAACAACCAGGGTTCCACTGTGCTTAACAGTGACTTGGGAAGACAAACTTCATCTCTCTGAATGCCCTCCCCTCCCTCCTTCTTCCCCCAGGCTTACATGCTGAGCATGATGCCATATGACATGGAATATCCTGTGTCAATTGTTGTCAGCTCTCCTGGACGTGCCCCCTCCCGAGACTTCGTGCATGCCCAGCGCCCTCACTGCCAAGGCAGTACAAGAAATAGAAAAATCTTTACCTCTGTTGGCTCTGCTCAGCAATAACTAAAACCTGTGTTATCAACACTGTTTTCACCACAAGTCCAAACCATAGCCCAGCAGTAGCTACAATGAAGAAATTAATTCTATCCCAACAAAAAAAAAAAAAAAAAACAGTACAATCAGCCCAGAATATTTTTTTTCCAGTCCTCCCTAGGATTAGCAAAGGCAAAGTAAGGAGAAATTTACAGTAGGAACTCATTCAGCACAGTATGATGACATCAATATATCAAAATATTAGATTAGTTCCCTACAAGATACACATGGCCCATGGAGTTTGCTGTGGGGTAGGTAGGTCTGTACTGAACATTCATAGAATCATAGAATGGTTTGAGTTGAAAGGGACCTTAAAGACCACCTAATTCCAACTCATCTGTCATGGGCAGGGATGCAACTCATTATATCAGGTTACCCAGAGCTCTGTCAAGCCTGATCACGAACACTTCCAAGAATCAGGCACCAACCACCTCTTTGGACAACCTGTTCCAATGCTTCACTATCATCTGAGTAAAGAATTTCATCCTAACATCTAATCTAAACCTGCCTTCTTTCAGTTTAAAATCAGTTTCAGGATCTGGAGAGCCCTTCCTTCCTTCCTTCCTTCCTTCCTTCCTTCCTTCCTTCC
>VXBU01003871.1:27965-80222 GCA_013400315.1 Bombycilla garrulus
TCTCTTCCTTCCTTCCTTCCTTCCTTCCTTCCTTCCTTCCTTCCTTCCTTCCTTCCTTCCTTCCTTCCTTCCTTCCTTCCTTCTGCGACTTTTCCCTTCCCTTTTCCTCTCCTGAACAGGAAATGTCTCATAACCACTTGACATTTCCCAAAAAAGAGAATATCTCCTGAGCTGAGCTGCTATCATGGAACACATCATAATGTTTAACAATTATCATCAATGTTTATAACACTTTCTTGTACAACAAGTTGAGTCGCATTAGCAGACAGGAGTGAAACATGCGTGTAGTCATTAAAAGAATTAAAGCAGTAGCAGCAGCAGCTCATCTGCTCAAAATTCAAGTTACATCCCTCTTCAAAGGACTTTTCTCTTTAACCAGTTTCTCCTTTTTGAATGACAGATTGGCTGGCTTTTAAAAATGTCATCTTCTTACTCTAGTTACACAAGCACAAATATTTCAGAATTATTATTTTGACTTTGATAAGGAAGGCAGATGGAGAAATAAATCAGATTATGTTTTGAATATGTTGGAGGGTGGGGAAAATAACTCTCAATGTATTTGATTATTGTTGAGGAATTTTCTACTGAAGTTTAGCACAAGAACATAAAAGAAAATACTGAAGGAAAGAGACAATTTTATGAAAATACTCTCAAAGATCAACAATTAAAACTTTTATGTAACTAATATAAATATTTGCTGTGTATTAATTTCAACATGCAAAACTGTAGTGCATCTATCCGTAGACAAAGTCATTGGAAGCCACCGTAGCAAATTACTGTTCCATATATGCATGCTTGTCCTTAATTTTAGAAAAGATATTAATCTTTCATTGTTGCATAGAATGAGCACATATCTCTTTTTCTCCTCTATAAATGTGAAAGTAATTTGTCATGAAAAATTAAAATAATTTTGATTTAAGAAACAACGTAACAGTTACAAAGGGAGCAGTTATAGATGTTTTTTAGGTGTATGCTTATGATCATGCACAAAACTAAAAAAAGTCTTTTCTCTGTTTTTAAAGTGAAAATTAGTAATAACAATTTAATATATATGTATAATAAAGGATTTTTCTGTGTGCATCTTTCTATAAATTCCAGAATAACCATTAATCACCAGAAAAAATTGACCTTGATTTTATAAACACTTTTCATCAAAGCCAATGTAACCGTGACTCTTTGTATTAATGTCTATTACTCTAAAATCACTTTTGTTTAAATAAATATGCTATTTATCATCACAAGATCCATCCATGGTTTCTCAGTACTGCAATAACTGCTACATAAACCATAATACTAGACAGGTTCCAAGCTGTGGTGGTCTTTGTGCCCAGTCTGGGACGCCACAAATGCGGGGATCTCCTTAACCCCAGGAGACCCCGCAATATGTAGAAAAGTCCAGGTTTCCAGCCCGTGCTGTTGAAGGAGTAGTCTGGAGTCGTTTGTTCGTGTTCTCAAGGCAGTTTATTAATTCTTTATCAAAGAGAGATTTCTCTGCTCTGCCAGGGTCGACACAGAACGCGTCCAGAGACACACTGTGCCCGCCCCGGGTGAGCTGTAATCTTTTATACTAANCTAGCTAACCACAACTGGGAGCTGACTCAGTGAATGATCCTATGTTCACAAAAGGGTGACTTTTCCTTGTCTTACAAAAATGTTCATGTTAAGAATTTTAGCAAATAACAGCAATTTATATGCACATATGAAGTTAAATGGAAGCAGTTAAGAATTTCAAATATATTCTAAACAGAGAAGTGATTATGGTATTCCTTTAAAAGTAAAAAATTTAAATTACTCCTAAACTTTGTACTGCTCTGTTCTATTAATTGTGCTGCAGTTGAAGCTGTGTAAGAACTGTCTTTGGGGGGAAATATAACCCAAATGGATCAAAACATGACTTGCTAAAAATTATCTCCATATAAATATATTAAGATTACTGTGACCTTTTTAATGTTTGAAGAATTTCTTTTTTTTCTCTGCTTACTGTAGAGTTAGCATTATATTTATCTGTATGAATAGAACTTACTAATTAAGATATCATTTATTTTCAGCATTGGATATGTAAACCAAAAAAACAAGATTTGCAGTATGGATCTTGTTTTGACAAAGCTGTTTCCAAGCTGAAAGCAGGTTTTGTCTTGTCACATGTATTCACCATCTTTCACTCCATCAGTTGCCGTTTGAGATTCTCTGAATTCATAGCACCTATCCTTCCTTAGATTCACTGAGGAGAGAGATGTTAGATACCTATAGCAGCATAAAACTGCTTATTTTAGATTTGAAATACATACCTTATATCCAATATTGCTGTTCTTTTCTCTTTCAGAACGTCTTCAGAGGATTTGATTTTTAGGTAGTAGTTTTCATAATTAATGACAGAATACTAAGAACATGAGATGAAATTTTACATGGCTATACATTTTGAATAAAACGTCTTGTATATTCAGACAGTAGTTTAAACATTGCATTCAGTTTGCTACTTTTTATGTATTTTTACTTTTTAAAGTCAAAGCTAGAGAATAAAGTGAAATCTCTTAAATTTTGTTTCCTCAATCACAGTCAATCATGGTTAACTCTGAATTCCTCTTCCTCTTTATCTTTGTCACCATTGTGCATGGTTTGTAATATGTGCAAAATGCTTTTTCAGTGCAATCTCAAAACATTTCAAAAAAAGAGGTAAGTCTTCAAAAATTCATTTTCCAGTTATCCAAAAGAAACAGACTTGATTATTTTTATGAGAGGTTTTAGAAATTAATTTACATTAGAGATGGTGAAAGCCCTGATAGGCTATCACCACCAACAAACTGATAATATGACCATTTTTGGTCTCTAAAGGGACATGTATTTAATTACAGCAGGCTCAATGTATTGAGTGGAATATAAGTGGAATTCCAATAAGTATTGGAGGAATATAAGTGTTGAGGTTTAAGTCCTTGGAAAACATAACATTTAAATTAAAAAATCACTTCTGAGTTTCAAGAAATTATAGAAACTTGAACTAAGCTTAGTTTTTCAGGTAGGTGAAGTCTTAAAAAACTTATAATGCTTATTTTCTTCAATCTTCTTGAAACTTTGCAAATTCCTTTGACCTAAAAACTGGCATGTTATCTGCCATAGGCAAATTTTTGCAAAGACAAAGAAAATGCAAGTAAAAGCAGAAAGTAAGAGTGTTTAAAACTGGAAACTATGAAAGCCTAAATGCAGTCCCAGTGCATTTCTATAACTATGGTAAATCCTTATTGCAAACCATGTATATTTCTTGCATATTTTTATATAGACATCTATCTATTCATATACCTATTTTTTCCTCTTTATCTTTGTCATATAGACTCAAGTATTCATTGCATAATAAAATGAATGTACTGTAAAAATTTTGTGGAGTTAGGTAATGAATTGTTATTTATACTATTTCAATATTTTCAGAAATAACTTAAAATACTACTGCAATATGTGATTACAGATAGAAATGTTGCTGAGGAAAAGCTTGAGGATATTATTATAAACTGAATAACGGTATTGTAAAGCAATGTAATGAAATTAACACAGAAATATTTGAAACAAAAGCATTCTACTAAATTATGAAACAGAGATACTTCAGTGTAATTCCTTTGAAAGCTAAGCAAAGTAAAGCTGAAATGTGAAACGTAAATAATGGGTTTTGGAAAGCAAAGCCTTTGGGGTAAGAATTACTTCTTAAGTTTCCTGTTCTGTCAAGGAGAACTTGTGTGACCTCAGGCAAATCAAGACGGGTCTGACTTCTCTGGGCCTGTCATCTCCGACTGGACTACTGAATTACAAAGTGCAGTACTTGTGTGTGGTGCTGGCATTTAAGTATCTTCAGATTTCAAGACCTATTCTATCAATACTTGGTGATTTCTATGAATTTTTAGATTGGTGCTGTACAGTATTGAGAAACTGGTTAGTCCTTATTTAAGCAAAAAATTGGCATAGATGAACTCTCTTTAATCTTAATTTTTAATATGAGTCTTTCCTAAACATCCCTGTGGATCTTTTCCCTGCTCGTGTTTTCTCCCATAGCTTGAGCAACAAGTTTTCTGAGACAATAGCTCCTTTTTACTGGGTTTCTTAGAGCAAACAATACATTAACCATAATTTATAACCTAATCCTATAACACACATAATCACAGAATCAGGAGGCCTCAATACTATAATGTTATCAAATGACTAGAAATCAGTTTCTGTCTTGGGAACTAAGTCATAAATTAGCCTTGTGTCATAAATTATTCTTTTTTAATTGTATTAACTATCTTAAATATACCTTAAACTGCATGTAACTATGATCTTCCTAAAAGCCAGCAGAGATCTTTGCACCCAGAAATTAATATTGCATGTTTAGGGAACAAATGCTATTGTGTTCCAAGATATGCAAAAAAAAATGTTGTTGAATTTTAGGTAACTTTCTGTTTGGTACCTAAGACCTTCCTGTTTAGTCAACAACTCTGAAGACCTTTTGCATATTTTGATTCATCTTACTTTACAATGAAGTGAATAGAGAAATATAAACAATTACTGGTCCTTGGCTGATAGACAGGCCAGCTGGAATTGGTGTATTTGTTCAAAAATATATTCAGATTGAGACTCACAAAAAAACAATTTAAAATACAGTCAGGAAATGAAAGCAAAAACAACTCAATAAAATAGTTTCCTTCAATTTTTAATTAAGGAAAAATTGAAGGACATCAACTTCCATATATAGTAGAATGTTAGTGAATTTGATTTCAATTTTAATGTAGTCTACAAAAACAGTTAGTTAAATTCAGGGTACATACCTCTAGTGTACCTCTGCACTTCATGCTATTCTTAATGTGTGTGGAAAGATTCCTTTTGCTTGTGATGAAAAATATGACAGTGTGACATTTTCTTTAATTACAAATTCTGATGTGTTTAATAGCACAAAGTTGGCCTCCAGCTTGAGAGTTCTGTCTCTTAGAATCAATGGTTAGACTTGAGTGCACTAGCTTGGTCATCAAGATCAATATTAGAAAAAATATATCTTGTCGGACCTCTTGGCCCCTTATTGATTCAAATAGGGTACTGCAGAGAAATTAATAATGACATTACAGCTGTTGGCCAACAAACAGAATATTCTTTCATTGATTTAGAGGTAGATGAATAACACAAAAACATAATTACTGTAGACACTGTAGGAAGACTTGCTACAGAGCTTCCAAGGTGGGTATCTGGGACTTGTGGTGGTCACATGGAAGAAATTTCAGGAATACTAAATTGAATTCATGTTTGAAAGAATGTAAATGGCTGAATCTGATTCCAGAGTATTTTTACATTCCATTAAGAAAGTACACCTCATTTTATCAGCCTGGGCAAAACCCTCTAGTTTTTCATAAACTACATGAAGGTGTTTTTGCTGTGAAGCTGGTTCCCTCATAGATATTTATCCCAGTGGAATGCAATTTTTGAAGAGATTTTTTAAAAAGACTCTCATTTATCTCCTCAATCTTGCAATGCTTTCTTCTCAAACTGAAAAAGTCAGGTCTCATTCAAAGTTGTGGTTTTAAACAAATAAAACCTTGTCATTTACTCCTACTCACCGGAAAATTTAAACTACTATTTTTGAACCTTTTGTAAATAACAAAAGATTTTACAGAGCCTAGAAAGGTCTGAGCTCTTAATTTATCCTTACTGCTTCAACAAAAGTTTGGAAAGGAATTTCCTCATGGGTCAGAGAGAACCTCACAGAAAACAGATAAGTCTCTTAAGACCTATTTTCATTTGGAATTTATTTTTAGGTCTTTTATTACAATAGTTTAAGAGGAATTACTTAAGATCAGCAGTAAGCCATTATCTTCCAGCCGAATTTTCCTTTATGTTATGATAAATCATACTTTTTAAAGGTTTGGAAATACTTTGCCAATATTTTTAAGTGATGAATATAGATATTTATCACTTAAAAATTATTACTGAAATTGTAATAATTGAAAATAAAGCATAAATTATGCTATAATCTAATGGAAAATAATATTTTCTGGAGGTCTACTACGACACATGAAAAATTCTGCACCAAAAAAGAGATAACGACCAGCGCAGAAGAAAAAGAGAGATGCATTTTCCCTCATCTCCTGCAGAGCACCAAACCTTGAGAGCATCAGAACTTAAGGCCAGGAGAAGCAGAGGAATACATGTTGTATAATCCTGTCAGTCCATACATGCAGACTGAAATCAGCAGAAGAAAGTTCTTCCAAATTCTTCAGTGCTTTAATCACAAGTGTGGACTGGGACCAATGCTGCTAGTGATGCCTGGACAGGCTGCCTAGAACAGAGGCTAGACTCCTGGTTAAAAAGAATGAAGTAGGTGTTTATTAAAAAGACCTTCAAAGGATACACCTTGGGCAGTAAAGAGCCTGGCTGTGTCTCCACCCAAGATGGATGGCAGGTCCTGAGTTTTCACACTTTTATAAGTTTTGGTCCATTTACACACGGAGGTTAATTCTCTGATTACATCTTCAGGTTATGAAGTCCCCTCAATTGCTCTCCACAATTTGCTGCTGTTTATACATTTTGGGCCTGAAGCTGGAATGGTGTCATTGGTTCTCAGCCTGGAAAAGGATTGTTTTGTCTAACTAAACTGTGAGGAGAACTTGCTAACACTCTATATGAAGTTCGGAGTTATACACTAAAGCAGTACAGAATCTGGAAAATATGGAAGCTAAAACTTAAGGCATCAGGAGATGCCAACAGGGAACCTTTACTCTCAAAGTGCTTATGCTCTTAATAGTTTAAAGGCAGCCTCTTTATCAACTTCATGCTGGAGTTAGTTTTGGCTTGTCTATTTTTTATTGTGCCACCTTTTTAGTATGCTGACAAGGTCCAAGAATACAGCTGTGCGGAGGTTGAGTGGTTAGATTATTCTAGCACTTGCTTTGTTTATTAAGCCATATTAACTCATTGGAACTCAGAGCCCTATATGTTATAAACAGCTATTTGGGATTTAGTTTAGCTACGGAGTATTGAAATACCACTGGGACATCTGGTTCAACACAACTTAATCTTACTGAAAAAAGCCTATCCAATAATAAAAGGACAAATTATAGGAATCTGTCTTTCAGCCTGTTTCTTTCAGTTGCACCTTAAAAAAGCAGCAGCATTTTCCAGCCTACTATTGAATCTGACAAGTAAAGGTCCCTGAAGAATCAATTATTTTCTAGTGAAATTTACTTCTTGCTTTTCTACATGAGACTGTCAATTCAAGGTCTTCACTTACCTCTCTCTCGGTGTTCTATGTATTGTTATTTTAATAGCATATCACCTATGAAAAAATATAGGTAAAAAGTATAGATGTCAATCTCTAGTTTGATTTCCTTACCATAGAAATAAGCATTACCTTTTACATGTTATAATTGGAAATAGAGAATCAGTTTGGAAAGTTTCTAAGTCTCAATGTGTATGATTATTACATTTTCTGGATATTTACTGATGGATTACTTGCTTTGCATGTCTGGTTACTTTTTTGTTTTGCTTTGTTTTGTTTTGATTTGTTTGTGTTAAAACCTTTGTTACATATATGTTGTGACACTCATATCCATGAAAACAACAGATTCAGTCACTGCTTCCCATGGTCAGGCAGATGTTTAGTCATTCCCAAAAGAGGAGTGTCCATCGTGTGTAATAGTGACTTGGGAAGACAAATGACATTGCTCTGAGTGCTCCCCACCCCGTCCACCCCTCCCTTTGAGCATGAAATCCTAAGGCATGCAATATTCCTGTCATCAGCTGGGGTCAGCTGACACAGCTACATCCCCTCGCAGGTGCGTGTGCACCCGCAGCCTCCTGTCTGGTGGAGTGCGGTGAGGAGCAGAAAAGGCCTTGGGTCTGTGTAAGCTCCTCTCAGCAGTGACCAAAACATCCATATGTTACACTGTTTCCAGCACAAATCCAAAACAGAGCCCCAATACAAACTCTATTCCAGCCCAAAACTCTACATAATCAAATAAAATTCATAAAGTTAGTTACACCGAATTTTATGTAAAAATTCCAAATTCTTGGATTTTGGATATTTAGTTCTATAAAGAAAGCATTATACAGGTTGAGGCATAAACTGGAGGAAAAATTACTTAATTAAACAGACTTAGAAACTGGGAAAACATCTTGCAAAATCTTCATATCTTCCAGAAATCTTTGATGCAGAGATCTTTCATCAAAACATTTCCTTAAATTTTTGCTACAAGTGAAAGACCAAAATATGCATAAATATTTCATAGTATTACTCATAGTAAGGGATGGTTATCTGAATACAGGATAGAAATCATTAGTTGCCTAGAAATAGATCTTCTGCATTATATCTATAATATTTTGCATCTCAACACCACATAATAGCATATGAAGATGTCACTTGAATGATAGCAATTGGCTGAACATTAGTGTTAACACTGAAATCATTTGCACAATCACAGCCCAATTCAGTGCACATCCATTGCTATTTATCTCCATTCTGTAGTTTCACCTGCTTCTTTCTTAGTATGAATAAATCATTAGAACAGATGGTAAAACCTTACCAATGAAAGGCACTCATTCTCAGTGTAAGCCCACCACACTCAGACCACATACATTTGCTAAAGAAAAACAGCACTTCCATGTTTTGGGAACAGATTCTGTTAGAATTGCTGATCATACTATTTAAACGATTAACCAAAAAGTAAACTATCCATTCAACCCATAGAACTAGATCCTTCCATTGCAATCTTTAGTTAATTACAGATGGCTTATTTTGATTATGTTCACTTTTTTGAAGGCTATGCACACACAAACCACACAGATAGAATATCATATCCTGTGGTCAGAGAACACGATGCATTGTAAAGAAGACAGATCTTGAAGTGGAAACATTATTGAAATGCAGTTAGACTATTAGTCAAAGGTCTTGCTCATATGTGATTGCTTACAGACATGTTCAGCTGCAGCTCAGGCTGACAAACTTGCAATTGTTAAAGCTGCTGACTGGCATAACAAAGTCAAGAGTGAACTAAGGTATTTTCTGCAATCCTTCCTTTTTATACATAATATGAATCATGTAGCTTCACCATTGATCTAAGTAATAATAATTTTCTTCACTAAATTTTCTTACTAGAACTCACCCTCTAACCATCCATACAGTATAAAAATCTAGATATAAAAGGTGTAATAATATAAAGATACAAGAGCAAACACTGGAATGCTAGTGTTTGAATTATCTGTAATATACCTGAACTGTCAGAGTTCATTTATCAACCTCTGCATTTTTTTTATGATTGCTGTTTCTTTCAGATTGCATTAAGACTCTAGCCTGCAGAATGTATTTTTTATTGAGAATCAAATTTCTGTTTAGATTTAAATTTTCCTATATGCTATTCAAGTCACCAGCTGAATATGATCCAGAAATCATAGCATGTTAGTGAAGCAGTAACAGACCTTGTTTTATACTGACAGCACACACTTTAACCACAATACTAACAGACAACATGTAAGTAGAAACCATAAGAGCAGCCCATGAGTAAAAAGGCCTGGCCATGAATCCTTATCTTAACTTGCCATAAAGTAAAAGGAATAAAAAATTTGCATAGCTTGCTTTTAAGATCTTTTTAGATCTGATATATTGTGAATTTGCACAGAGGTCAAAAATTTGAGCTTTGTGATTTACTAATTAATATATTCTAAAAAAATTCAGTGCAACCATTAAGAGTTAACCATTCTGGCATCTCACAACCTAAATTATAGGTGTTATTTCATTTTCTTCAAGTGACATATTTCTGAAATTTTGAATAGTGTAAATAAATTCTGATTAAGATTAATGATATTACTGAAAAAAATCCTTCTTATGAGTTAAAAATATTTTAATAGAACTTTTAGAAAGCTTTTGAAGTGAATTTAGTGAAGATCAAAGTGAGAGATTTGACAGTCCTAGAGCCCCAATGAAAAAAAAAAAGAAGGAATCCTAATTGAGCATGTTGTACTAATCACGGACTGAGGTGCTGTGCTTCCACAGAGCCAGTGTTATTATCCTGCTAACTGAAATGACATTGATGCACTTGTGGGAGGCAAAAAGATACAAAGGAGATATTTCCTATGCCAAGCAAACTCTGATGAGGAAAATATCTAAGAAAAAGAGTGTACACAAATCGTTTATTATTACACAAAGTGGATAGTTGTTATTTATTATATCTACAGACATTATGCCACTGTAATACTATGTAGTTCAAAGCATTTTAAAATATCTGCATGCTAGAGAAGTTTCCATCTTAATCCACTAAAGACCATTAAATTATAAACTGTGACCTCATCTATAACACAGGCACTCTAATTTAACCCAGTTACTCTTGCAGTGAATGCAATGGCCTGTGTTGTTATGATGCAAGACTTACATTCAAGAGGTGAAGAATCTATAATTCCAAATAATTGATTAGTTATTAAGGTGTAATGCTAAATTTATGACTAGAATTACTCTGAATTGACATTCCAGATATTGTGTCTCATTACACTTTTCTCAGCTAAATTAAAAAGTCTTTTTGATATTCATTATTTTCTCTCCATGAAGGTGTGACTATAGGAAATGTTGAAGAATGTGCTTGGCTAAATTGCACTAAGACATTTAATACACTATAAATGTGGTTAAATGATAGTGTAATCTTGAAAAAATGCTTATGAGTACTGAACAATTACTTGCAGATACCTGGCCACTTAATTTCCCATAAATACTTGGCTCATTTGCATATATAATAATACTTATATTTTACACAAAAATAACAAAAGACAAAAGATTAAATCTGCTTGTTCTAACCATTCAAATATTCCCATTTACCTAAATGGAAGATTTCAGGATGGAATTCTATTAACAATAAAAATGAGTATTTGAAAAGCAGAAACTGGAACCAGTTTAAAAATAATAAAAGAAAATTTGTTTTCAAAAGCTCCAGCTGAAATTAAAACAGTATAATGAGTATGCACCAACATCAATATGTGTTTGATAACTGTAATTTTTGTATCATCAGAACATGAGTTATAGGTCTCTATCTATGCTTAGAAATTGATTAAATTAATAGTTCCACTGGGCTGACCCTAGCTGAATGCCAGGCACCCACCACAACCACATCTCTTTTCCCCACAAGTGGACAGAGGAGAAAAAATATAACAAAGAGTTCATGAGTTGAGATAAGGAATGGCAGAGATCACTCGCCAAATACCACCACAGTAGAAACAGACTCAGCCTGGGGATATTAATAGAATTCATTACTAACAAAACAAGAGAAGTATAATGAAAAGTAACCCCAAATCTTAAAAATACCTTCCCTCCACTCCTCCCTCCTTCACAGCTCCATCTCCTCCTGCAGTGGTGCAGGGAGACACGGAATGGGGGCTGTGGTCAGTTCATCACCCACGGCGTCTCCTGCTGCTCAGGGAGAGGCGTCCCCGTGCCTCAGTGTGGGGTCCCTCCCACGGAAGACAGTTCTCCATGAAATTCTACAATATGAATCCACCTCACGAGCAACAGCTCTCTACAAAACTGCTGTAATGTGAGTCCCTCTTCCACAGGGAGCAGTCATTCAGGCACAGCCTGTTCCAATGCGGATCCCCCATTGGATCACAAGTACTACCGGAAAACCCGCTCCAGCACTGGGCTCCTCTCTCCACAGGTCTGCAGATCCCTGCCCGGACCCTGCTCCAGCAGGGGCTTCCATGGGCTCACAGCCTCCTGTCAGGCATCTGCCTGGTCCAGTGTGGGTCTCCTCCAGGGGCTGCAGGTGGATCTCTGCATCTCCATCGATCTACAGGGGCTTGGAGCACAGCTGCCTCACCACTATCTGCACCATTGGCTGCAGGGGAATAAACCTCAGCTCTGGTGCCTGGAGCACCTCCTGCCCCTCCTTTTCCACTGACTTTGGTGTCTGCAGAGCTGCTCTTCTCATGTATTCTTGCCCTGTTCTTCTCTGGTTACAGTTAATCCACACATTAGACTTCCTTCCTTCTTAAACATGTTATCACAGAGGAGTAACGATCATTTTGGATAGGCTGATCCTTGGCCAGTGGCCATCCTGGAGCTGCCTAGCATAGCCTCTGCTGAATGTGGTTCCAGCAGGTTCTCTTGGAAGCCACGCCTGTAGCCTACCCACTGCCAAAACCTGGCCACACAAACTAAATACTGCCAATGAAACTATTTGAGTGTAAAATATTCTGAATTTTAGTTCAAACAGTCAGATTCACACAGAAAAGAACTAGAGAGGCTGTTCATTGGAAGTTTCAGCTGACCAGAGACTGATTTTCTGATGTGTTATAGCAAGTTATACTCTAACTTTAACTGTAAGGGAAGAAACTCTCAGTATGGTTTTCTTACTAAAAGCTGCAGAGATATTATAATTTTTTCATGAGTGTGTGTGTTTTTGTGCGTGGCTCTTTAGTTCATATTTGTATGGCTGTTTCCTCTTCTGTCCATCCCATGTCCAATATCGCTCAAATAAAACAGATAAGTAAAAATCTCAATGCTAGTAGGAACTCACAAATTTTGTCAAAATTTATATACCTTAGGCGAAAAGAAGAGAGTGACTTTGTGAATGAGAATGCATAGAGGAAACTTGTCATAGAGATTTTTCTTGACTGCCCTTCAAATACTGCAATATGTGCAAAGGTGTTACAAATGTTTCATCATCAAGAATTGCTGTCGGTATCAGTTACCAACTTTATAGACATGTTTAAGTTAATACAGAACTCAGATATGTGAGTAAATAGACTTCTGCTGCAAAAATAATTGGTACTTCTTTGGAATTTCTTTTAACTTCTGATCTGAATTTATAATCTTAGGGATTGCTTATATGGAGATAGCACTAATTATGATAGCATAAGATTTAGTAGTTGAACAGCTTTATACTTTAGCCATTACATTCTAGCATTCTAGACCAAAAGTGTCATTTTTTGTTTTTCTTTTTTTTTTTTTTTTTATTTTCAAGGCAGCAAAAACCAAGATAGAAATGAGAAAGTACTGGTGACTACAGCTGTTGCACAAGGAATCTCCTTTTGGTGCTCTCGTCTCGAGTTCTCATACAAGCAGTTGCAAACAATGTAGAACACACTATTTTAGTCCAGACTTGTATTGCAAAGATACAGCTTCTGGTTCCTGATTCACTCTGACATAGATATATGTGGCGTAAGGGCTATATCTCATATCTCCTGCACGTACATGAGTTTGGATTAAATTCTCATACTCACCTTGGAGAAAAATATACTGATGGAGAAAAATGTGCCATACTTCATTGTCGTAGAGAAGAGGAAAGAATTATCGATTGTGGAATTCAAACGAATAAATATGCTTTCATTACAGTTTGCTTAAATGTTTCTTTTTGTTGTTGGTGGTTTTTAACCTGACTCTATATATATTGAAACTGATCATCTTATTTAAACAGCTTGAGAGTTTGATCCCAGACAAGGCTTTTCTGAAAAAATCTGCTGCTCAACTCCACAAATGATTACTGATTACTAGGATTTGTGAAGTTCTCTTTATGAAAATTTCTAGATAATGTACAGGGTAAACCATGATGCACTGAATTATTCATAACCAAACAACACTCTATGGAATGGTTTCATGTTTACAAACCAGACATTTTAGAATTAGCCGAAATCAGCAACCACATAGTTCCATGTGAGGAAATAATGAGGAAATATTGATGGTAGATTTTGATTAAGAGACCCCAAGCTGACTGTGAATAACAGAAGTGGTTTGTTCAGCTGATTGAAGGAAGAAAGACAATGGATTCAAGCACTTTCCTCCAACTAGTCATAAAATTACTACTGAGGTCACAGAAACAGCTCTTGACTGCTTACTCCCTGGTCTAGGAAAAGATTTGGCAAAAAAAATACCTGAGGCAGCAGTACATACATGTTTTTACTTTAGGCTATTGTTATTGTGATTTACACATTTTGACAAGAATGTGTTTTGTATAATTTATTTCACTGTAAGTCTTTTATTGGCACTTTTAACCAATCAATACTTGTGTTCTTAAAACTGTCCAAGAGCCATACTACACAAGCAACTGACTTTATTTTTACTAAATCATTACTTTTTGGATGGGAACATGTTGTTCACTGAAGTAGAAACTGGAGTGCAATCCAGAAGACGAAATGAAAATGGAATATAAAGATTACCTATTATTCTGAGCCATATCCTGTCATTATTTCCTTCTATATCACTTCCTATCTGTCCTTTTTCTGCCTTTCACTTTTACATTTTTGTTATGTGTAGAAAATGATTATATATTACTTATGTTGCATATTATAAGCCCTTTAATTTTGAATATCTTTTGAATAGTTATGTTAATACTCTTTTTCCATATATGTGAATACATTGTGTAGAACTTTTTTTCCTTCTATTACATAAACAAAAATGCATTCAAAAGCATGACAATGAGCTCAATCTTTTCAAATAACTTGGTTCTTTGTATGTAAAATCATGGAACTTATTCAGTTTTTAAATCCAAATTAAAGATGAGGACATGTGACAGATACATTTCAAAACAGAGATTTAAGGAAATTATTTAAAATATGTGATAGCTAAGAAGGATATGGAAAAAAATAAAATAAGTTTCAGTGGATTTCTCTACTTGCTATTGTCTGTCTGATGTAAAAGTGCACTAAAAAGAGGTGAAGGCAGAGGGAGAATTTCATACATGATGAAATATGTGGTTTGATAAGGTGGTTCAAAGAAATCTTTCATATAATATCAATATTTTAAAAATTCAAATTCATTTTATGAGGAAAGAACAACCCTGATGGCTAGAAGAAAAAGTAACTTTCATAGTGGTAGGAGAAATGTAAAAGGAAGATATAAATCTGCTGCTTACAATGGTCTGCATATAAAATAATAGATTTACAGAAGAAGAAAAACAGCAATGAACTTTTTTGGAGTTTGCAGGAGGTTTATTATTTGGACTTTTTTTTTTCTTTTATTGTTTAAGGTTTTTTTGGTTTGGTTTGCTTGGGGTTTTTGGCAGTGCTATTATCATGAATCCTTTTAGAGAATTACCTTTACCTGCTTCTGAAAAGAAAAACTGAGATTTCTCTTTGTACTATCAAATGTCTGCTATGTTCTTAGGGATAAACTTGTGCAACAGCATAGGGAAAAGAACTAATAGGAAAAACCTTTCAAACAGTGCTGTATGTTTCATGTTCTCCTTTGTATTTGAAATCTAAGATAAAAGAGATTTTTCTTTTTTCAGTCAGTACCCTATCAGCAGGATATCTGGAGTCTGCATGTTATCTAGATGTAATGAAAGAACCTACTGCCAATGAAAGTGTCTGACATCATACATTCAAAAAGAAATAAATCAAAAGACTGGAAGATTAGCATACACATTAATGAAATTTATAACTGACAAAATTTTTTATACAAATTCAAAGATGATAATTAATGAAATTTATAACTGACAAAATTTTTTATACAAATTCAAAGATGATAAGTAATGATTTCAATTAGTAGTACAATACAACTCACTTCCTCACCCCACACATAAATGTGCTGCTCTAATGAAAATGCATTTCAGAAACACTGACAAAAGTGTTCTCCTTTATGTCAGTCTCCTGTTGTATAAGTTACCCTTCCTTTGATGGCTTTAACTTCTATAAATGAGAAAGCAAGATTTTGATAATTTCTTTTCTTGCTTTTTTCAAATCAAAGACTCTGAATTATGCAACAGGTTTTTTTAATAATTTTTAAACTATTTCTGCATCTATTAAAGTGTATCTTTGGACTTCATTTCATTAAAAAGGTAGTTTGTAAAGTGAACTTCATTTCATTTGTAAAGTGGACTTCATTTCTTTAAAAGGGTAGTTTGTAAAGTGAACATTTAACTGAAGAAAAAGAAACTGGAAAGTCAGTAATCACAGATTTTCCTTTACTGATAGGTTTTTTTTCTGTTACAACTTTTGCTTTGCAGTTTGCTTATGCTTCTCTCAAGTCCTTCTAACTTACGCCTCCTCTCAGCTTCCGGCCAAGCTGTTTTCTGTTATTCCTTATCATCTTTCCTATGCCATTTTTTGTTTTTTAGCTGACCCACATCTCCAAGACATAAAAAAAAGGAAAGTAATATTGTTAGTGCATTATCCAATGCAAAAACACCGCAAGTGAAAAATACAAGTACGTGTATGTGTGTGTGTTTACTTGGAAGACTTAATTTATCAGAGGAAGTTTTATATCTAATGCATGCAACATTTGAAAATTAATTTTCTTACTAGGATATCAGAAGCAATTAACTGTTAAACAATGCTATATTAATATCTCTGAAAAGACTTTTCATGAGTTTGTTTCAATCCTTTTGAAAGAGGGGCAGAGATTTTACAATTCAGAAGAACAGCAGTAGTAAAAATTTGGATTTCTCATGGCTTTTGATCTGAGTTTATCATATAATGCTAAGTATTTTTGTTAAAACATGGATTTAATATATATAAAATGTTAATCTATGCTTCACTTTAATTTCTGAATGCTTTTTAATATTAGTTTGTAATTATTTTTATTACTTGATTTATTATATTACTTAGTTCTGCATAATGACATTTTTTCACCAAGAACAATGGCTAATATGAACTGCTATATTTCACCATTCAAAACATACCATAATAATTTTTCAGATGGCACTTCAGGGGGCACTTTCACCCATCAACAGCTACAAAAGGGATTTTGTTCAACTTTGTAGGAATATAAGATAACTTTGTATTTAACAATATGAAAATTACACTGAAATAAACAGACTATTCATGCACAAGTGGATTTAATTTGAATTTGGTTCAATTAAACTGAATTGAAGTAGAAAGAAACACAATTTTGAAACTTTTTATATGTGTTAAGCCCCTTTCTAGTTTTATTTACTTGTTCACTTCATAAGTTTTTAAAAACTCTTAGGCAACCACAGACAAAAAGCCCATCTTATGTAACAAGAAATAATAAAGTATAAAAATAGATGTCCTGACTTGATGTCTTAAAAATGAGATTCCTGACAAAAGTAAGTTGCATATACGAAATTTTTTCTTTAAACGGTTAGTTTTGATATTAACTGAAAGTTTAACCAGCCATATGAGTGCTTCACAGTGTCACGTCATTGCAGTTTCATGAAAGATAAAGTAAAAAATGAAAGAAATGCTTAATTCTGTAATCACAAGTCTGACCACAGGGCTTTGAAGCATAAACACACACTTTCATATATCCCGAATTAAAGATTCAGAAATTTGCTCCATTTCTGAATTACTAAGTAGATATTTCAAACATAGATATTTTATAATAATTACATCCCCTAGCATTTGCACACTACTGAACTCTATGTGCAGAGTTACTTTATTAATTTGAGGTGAAATTTTTATTTGCTAGATGGGGAGGGGACATTAGAAAGAGCCAGAGTTTCAGTTACTTAGTGGAAAATAGAGGGATTTTTTTAATAAGCTTGTTATGTGTTTAGGGAAGGTATGTAGAAGTTAATGGTGACAGATTTTGGGAGGGGGAGTACCCCATCTCAGCAAGGCTCAGATCAATTCAGCTAAACATAGGTGTTAAAGTAAAATGTTCTAAATATGGTCCTTAGTCTTTTGTTCACCAAACATTTGCATTTCCTTATTGCTCCTAGTCCCTACTTACTTCAGCATGTCTTTTACAAATGAGATATAGTTTTTCAACTTTGCTTTCTCAACTTACTAGCACTTAATTATAGCATCAGCTTTGCTCTCTCTTATATTAGTACACACTAATAAATATGACAACAGCACAGATATAATTACATTCAAAGCATATGCAAGAAGTGTATAATATCACCACAAAAGAAAGGAAACTGAGAACTGAAGGGGAGATAAGAGCAATCTGTCATATGGATTTTCACTTCACTGGAAAAATTGATGCATAAGAATGTAGAAGAGTAAAACAGATTTTCTTGTTCTACTCTATCACTGAGTATAACTTTGAGGAGCACTTTGACATCTTGTATTTAAAATATTTCCATGCTGATAATGCTACACTGAATATTTCCTTTGAATTGAACAACTCTATTGCAGTGTTCCTTTATACCTTATTTAATTTCTTGTGGGGGAAAACTGATAGTTACCCTGACTAATTCACTGCAGACTGAAGCATTTAAAAGAGCCTTCTTTGTCTAAAATGAGCTATATCATAGCAGTATTGGTTTCCAAATAAAAATATTTGTGAAGGATTCAGAGACATAAGGCTGAACACTGGACAGGTCCATACATTTTTTCATTATATTCCATTATTTGGTATAGCTTCTGTTCTGTTTTCAGTTATTTCTCAGCTTTTGAAATGTTGAAATTAAGACAGGAAAGTAAACATTTACTGGATTCTATGTCATGCCTTCACACTGTGTCCTCAAAAGTACACTTCAGTTTTTCAGCCAAGCAGTGTTCAAACATCTGCATAACTTTGCATTAAACCTTTAAATCAAAAGTCAATGTCAAGTGTGGGATTTCAAATATAAAGATTAAATTTCCACCAATCATACTTTTATTAATGAATTTTAAATTAAACTTGATTTTTTATATATCTTAGTAGAGTATTTATGAGAGAAGAACATTATATATGTGATACAATTCAAAAAGCTAGTCATACCATGATCAATGTGTTAGCCACCTACAAAAAAATGTACATTCTCTGGATCTTCTCTGTATAACCTCATGGAAATTCTTACTTTGGTCTTCTGACTTTAGAAGAAACCTGAATAATTTATATTCCTCAAACAGAGATTAATGCCATATGTTAACAAGTAAATGATTAAAGAAGCAACAAAAATATTATTCATGAAAGAAAAAAAAAACCCCATGCTCCATTGTGTAGCATGCCAAATAAATTCCTTCAGAAAAAGGCTAATGGTGAAGGTATGGTGTATACTATATTTGAAATATATATATGGTAAAGAAACAAAAGAAACAAATGCAACAAAGATATCAGGATGTGATAATTTTGAATTCAGTAATTCAAGAAAATTATAATCCAAGGCATAATGCCTAGAAAATGACTGTAGATTCAATACTGTTACTTTAAATGTCTGTAAAATCAAATAAAAGGCAGTTGATGGAGTTTTTTAAATCAACTTTTTTCCTACAATGAGTCTTGTTCATTCACTGAACATTCATTTGCATTAACCAAGAAAAAAGAAATAGACACTGGTTAAATGAAAAGGAAACATTAAGAATAGTGAATAATATGGTCTCAAAAAGAAGAAAAGGACAGAAAAGCAATTTTGAAAGGCAATTCTTGCAGGTGTTCAAGGCCTATCTCACGAGCCTCTTATTTCTGAGGACAAGACCGAAAGAGTGCATACACTGATTGTTTGAGTGAAAGAAAACCTCCCTGCATAAGAGATGCTACAGATCATTACTTGATGCTTCCAAGTGCCTATTTGAATAAAAAGAATTGAAAAATTATAGCAGCTAATAATTCAGGCACACTGCCTGTTATCAGACCCCCTAAGCATGGTAATGAATGTTCTTCTCACAGAGTGATCAGCTTCTTCCTTCTTGACCTGCACTTCGATCCTGCTCATAAAGAGAGCTTGTGGACCATGTTATTTAGGGCTTAGTACAAAATCCACTTGAACCCCTCAGGGTTCTGCATATTTATTTCATTCCAAGGAAAATATTTTACTAAATTTAACCACCAGAAACTCTTCTTCAGTGAGGTAGCTACCAGAGCTATACACACTACAATTTGTACTAGCCTGTGCCACATAGTCAGTTTGACTCCTTGCTGTCTAAAAATATCATTAAAACTGAACTATCAAAAAATTTCTATGCCTGTAGAAGCTTTCCAGAATGTTTTGTTCCTATGGAGTACAGGGAATAAAGAATGCGGGGGAAAGAATAACGATTAGATAAAATAGTTCTGTGGACCCAAGATGTGTTTACAGATTATTTTCACCAATGTGCTTAGAAGTATGAGAAAATATCCCCAGTCTTCACAGTGTCCTTTTTCTATGGTCTATGCATTGCAGACTTCAAGTGGGTGTTAGAGTTACGGATATGGCTGTGCCTCTCTTTTTTCTCTGTGAAGGAAGATATTAATATATTATGATCCTGCAATGTAGACAATAGGAAAAACAATCCATAAATATCTTTACCTTAACATTTTGCTGTTTTTGGAGATTTTGAATCAACTCCACCTGAGAATAGCAGCTGCATTTCCTAAACTTCAAATGAGAATCAAATAAAATGTTAACCTGATCATCTCTAAAACTATATTGGGCATTGCACTTTTTTCCCCCTCATCTCCAGCTAATTTAAAAGCCTATATATGATTTAAAAGGTTTTCTAGCTGGTCCATGAAACAGGCTGTAAACCAAAGATATGTAATTTTAGACTGTTGAATCTAGCCAATAAAGATTGGCAATATCTTACTAACCTCATCCTGAAGGAATCACTGACAGAAAGAGGACTTTTCATTATTTTTAAGCAAAAAAACATCCTCTTGTCTAGCCTGAACAATACTGATCTCTGTCTAGCAATCTACTTGCATGGCTTATATGTATTCAGTTATTCTCTTTTAGAGATCAGCTATTCTAAGCATGCACACCTTATTATTTAATTAACAAATTAGTGAACACTGTAAAGATGACCTTCACAGGCAAATACTTATCTTTTTATAATTTTCCTTTTTAAACACAGAAAATGATAAGTCTCTGTGATTTATCCACAGGATATATAAAGAACTTGTCAGCTTGGGGAGGGCAGCAGAGTAAAGGAAATAAAAAGCAGGGCTCCTCACTACAAATTCAAATGTTGAAACTGTCCGAGCTTGGTCTCCAGCCAGGCCATGCTGTGAGCACTTGACTTATCAGTGCTAATGAATCAAAGAGTATATAAGATACAATTATTTGGATTGATAACAGAAATTTACTTGCTTTAAAAATATTAGTTGGTACTTTTTACAGTTTTGAATTCAGATTTCTTATTTTTTCAAGACCACTAGACACATAAGAGAAAGAAGACAGACTATAGAGACAATTAAGTGGAGAGCTAGCCAAATCTCTGCCAGAAGTGCTGAGATACCAGGTAGAGATCTAGAGACAAACAACATGTGGAAACTATGGAAACGAAACAGTAATGGACTCACTGTGATTTCAATTCCTCAAAAGAAAGCAAACAAAGAAGCAGCTCCTGTGTCAAGATGGACAACATCAGATTTCTGAAGATTTTTTTGAAAAATGTGAAATTTTCAGGCAATTGAAATGTAGATGGAAAACAGAGTTTATACTCACGTCATTCGAAGGGGGAGATGATTAGAGAGGTGACTGATATACTGAATTACTATACAGTTTGTATGAAAAAACCATGAAGCTGTTACAGTAGGATCTGAAGTAGTTCACTATTCAAATTATTGACTATTCAAGAATTAATCATTTATATAAGATTAACACAGTGGCGCTAAATGCTTTGTGTCTCAGGGACTTTGAGGAAGGAAAAGAGGGAAAGCGTCCAGGGCAGGACAGATCTGGTGGCTACAGCTGCAAACAAAAGAGAAAAACAATTTTACCAATAATATTTATATGTGAACATAAGGATTGAAAGTCAATGTGTGTCTCACTGTTATTACTTATTTCTGAAGAGCTTAAGAAAAGTCAAAGAAAAAATGAATCACAATAGGTGACTATTATCTCTGGTGCACACATGACGGTTTGTTTGTAACTCTGGGAATTATGCTATGTAAGTATTCATTTCTGGTTTAGAATAGTTGCTCTGCTTTGACACCGGCAACTGCATGATATTTATGGAAGTAACTGCAAGAGAATGCTCCTTCCCTTCCTCTCACACAGTAGGAGTAAATAAAGCATAAAAATCAAGCCGTACATTAAGTAGAGAAAATAATGCAGATGTGTTGTGTTTCAAACTTTTTTAGTGTACTGGCATACTACAGTGTGTCCTGGTTCCAGCCAGAATTTTTTGCAGCAGCCAGGAGAGAGCACGGCCAGAAGAGAGAGGTTAATTGATATCACCTGAGATTATTCCTGGGGGTAGGGTTAAGGGACTCCCTTCCAGGGAGAAGGGGTTCCTTCTAGTCCAGTAAATGCGGCAAGGGGACATTGTCTATTGCTGAGTTTTTCCATGTGAGTTGTTTCCTTTTCTTGTAGCTGCTGCCATTAGAATTACTGTTTCTGTTATTGTTTGTTTTCTTATCTCTTTGCTGTTTCCAGTAAATTCTTCTTATTTCAGCCTATGATCTTTGCCTTTTGTGCCTCCAATTCTTCTCTCCTTTCCTCTACATGGGAAAAAGGGAGGGGAAAAGCAGTGGATCGAGGTTTGGAGACTCTCAGTGGTGACATTGAATTGGTGATCACCATTCCTCAACCACACCCAGTGAAAGGTTTGATATTTTTATTGTGATATTTTTTCACTTTTACACTTTTACAAATGAGAGCAACATGGACAGAAACAAAATAGTAAAAAATTACGTATCTGTAATTTTAATAACCACAAAAAAATGGTCTCATTCAAGAAGTAAATCTTCTATTACCATAAGAACGCTGGCACATCTATCTAGGTTTTGGGTATATTTACAAGTAGTTTATTTCATTGCAACTTCTTAAATGTAGAATTTAAGTATCATATGCAGACCTAATGTTTGTGGCTTTTTGGTCATCAGTCCAAATATGTTGAGAAATTAAAAATTAAAATAGCTCAATTCAGTAAATTAAGTAAACAAAATTGTACAGCATGGGTCTTATCTTACTTAAAGGAAATACCTCAGGAGACTACAGCAAATTTAGATTACCACGGAATTTTAAGGTTGCTCATGTCTTTTTAAACCTGAGTAGGTATCTAGTGAAGAGATGCAAATAAGAAAGAGAAATTTAGATTGGGGATGAGATACTGGCCAGCTACTGAATGTTCATGACTTTGTATAGTGTTTTATAATTGACAGTTTATGGTTTTGTTTTAGAGCGGAGTGATAGCTTGGGTAAACCTCTCCATTTTTAAGTATTACAAAGATGAAAATTTGAAAGAAGCCAAACCACCAACAACACTTTTTTTCTCTTTTTTTGGCCTCCTTAGCCAATATTTGAACAAGTAATCACTATTGCTCTGGGTGCACATGATAGCTATAACCATTAGGATGCTGACTTTGGGTAGAGTTTGCCATATAATTTGCTATAGTAGGGAAAAGCAAAACTGAAAACTCAATGACATCTCATAAATAAACAGATATAGATGGAAAGATTGGTAGAAAGGAAAGCAGTTTGAAATAATTTCAGTTTCCAGACAGTGCTAATCATATTTTGAATGAAAAGGAAAAGGTGGCATTTACCTTATAACTAAACAGCATTTTCCATAACTGTTTCAAATTGATATAGTCTTAATTTTCTATATCACATTATCTATATCTATATGAACTATTTCCTTCTGAAGCTGGCAACATTCTTGGAAGAAGGATAAATGATAGAGACAGAAAAGGGAGGATATAATGTCATTCAGTTCTACAACAAGCCTCGTGAGACAGTATTTTGACAGCAAATCCTGTCAAAATAAGACTCCTGAATAAACAACATGAAGTCTGTTCTCTGAGATCTTGCTCTGGGAAAAAAAATTGGATCATCGAGTTCCATCCTCCCTGTCAAGAGGAGCATTGTTCCATTAGACCAGCTTACCCAGAGCCCCATGGTTTAGAACACCTCCAGGGATGGGGAATCCACAACCTCTCTGGGCAATCTCTTCCAATGCCCCACCAACTTCACATAATCATGGCTGTAAAATGTATATAAAAATCCTAAGTTATAAAACCATAACTGTTCTGACTTGGGGTGTATACTTCTCAATATTAAATATGTATTGTATGACTCACCAAAAAAGCCACAAAAAACACAAATCTTCATAGAAATTAATACACATCATGCTTTCATAAGTGAATTTCAGAGTGTCCATTATGGCTATGGTTCAAAGCCAGCACTTAGTGCTGCACTCACAATTCTTCCACCTGGGGCCAAAATTACCCAATGTGAGCCCTCACAGAGAAATGTTTCTCTAACCTGTATTTGAAGGCTGCTATTCTGCCTTGCTTCAGTCGTTCTCCTTGCTAGACTAATCTGAATTTTTTCTTTTAAATGTACTGTATCCCTGCCAAGTTGCTGGCATTGGGGAGAATGCAGGAGCAGGCTCCTTAAGGAGAGGTTCTAATGGAACCACCTTCCCTGTGAGGAGCTAGTTCCAATGAACGCCTCACTGAGTGGACATAGCTGAGCCCCTTTGTCAAGCTGGCTGTTCCTCTGGGAAAATTTGGTCAAGAAAGGGCAAAATCACCACAGAGTAGTGTGAGGGGAAAATGAGAAAAGGAGGCGTCAGAAACTTCTGCAGAGACCTGAGTGAGGGAAGGAAGAGAGGAAGTGCTCCAAGTACCTGAGCAGACATTCTCCTGCACTGTCACTGTCTGCAGGGTCCCCCTAGCTTGAGACCACCCACAGACAGGACATTCCAGGTGGTGGTTCGAGTTTGTGTTCTTTCCTTTCTCCCTTTCTCTTCCCAGCTTGAGCACCCAGGGAGACGCAGAAGCCGTTTCTCGAGGTTTTCAATGTTGCTTATTCTTTCTTATCTAAGGAATTTTCTCTCTAAGTTACAGCAGTCTGTTTTACAAGCTGGTCCAGGGCATAAGCTGGTCCAGGGCATACTGTCTGCCCAGAGGGCAGATCTTATCATTTTATAACATAAACTACGTAATATAATATTTACTATTAATTTCCAATCCATGATCCTTACATTACATTGTCCAGTTTTCTGACAAACCAATCCAGAAATGCTACCCTGGCTCAAAGATGGATGACATGAGAAAAAAGGAGAAATAACATACCACGTGTAAAAATCCTCCATCTTAACTCTTAAGCTTCTTATCATAACAATGTCACAAACTCATATTTCTACCTTTTAACAATCTAATTTGTACTCTAATTATCTTTTCAACTTTTAATTCTTCCTGCGATGATGATAATCCTTTTTCAGGAAGCCAGGGGAACATCCTGGACTCCAGCACTGCACCTTGTGGAACAGATAGCCATACTGCAGCCTGTGGAGAGCTCCATACCACCCCAAAAGGATATTCACTGAATGAACTGTAGCTCATGGAGAAGCAGGGAAATAATTTGAGGAGAAAGAACAGTTATGGACTGACTGCATTCTACCATCACCCCACACTGCTCAGAATGGGGAGACAGAGTCCAAGATGAATGAGTGACTTCAGCTCTGAGAAAGGGAAAGGAGATAGGGGGAAGCATTGTATTAATTTGTCCTTGATTCTCACAATCCAAATCAATTTTAACAGACAGTAAATTAAATTTTCTACAAGTCTAGACTGTTTTTCCCCTGATAGTATTTGATAAGGGATTTCCCTGTCTCTGTCTCACTCTGTGAGTTTTTTAAACTTATTTTCTTCCCCTGTCCCTGTGAGGAGAAGTTAGAGTGGCTAGGTGGGGGTCTGGATGCTTGCCAAAGTCAGCTGTCTACAGTAAAACCTATCAGAAAAATGGAGGAGAAAAAAGAAAAGATCCCAGACCCCAGAATAAAATACTTCTGGATATCTCCATAATCCACAGTTTGGCAGTGAAGCACATTTCAGGGGGAGGTTATGAGAAGAAATATTTAGTTTAAGTCTGTGCCTCACTGATAATAATGATTTGTAAAGGTAGACTATCACTTCTGCTACATCTCCATCATCCCATATTCCTGATATTGGGCTGCTCTTGGAGATCCATTAGTGCTAAAAAGATCAGCATACATCATCTGGCCTGTATCTGTGAGGAGGCACTTGTTATTTGGCTGCTCAAATCTATGCTGTTTTGGAGCTGCTAGTCTTTTGAAGGAAAGTGAGCAAATTTTACACAGTGAGGAAGGATTTCAGTGACTCTGCGATTGTCCTAGACAGAACTAATTTTCACAGCTGTACTGAACTTTGGAATTAAAAAATCATCATTCAAATTTATGTAGGTATCAGGTTTTGAATGAAAACAAACAAACAAACACTTTTTAAATTTTGAGTATCATCCAGAAGTCAAGCTTGTATTCCCAGTCCCTCATAGCCAAGAGAATGCCTTTGCACAATTTCGAGAAGATTGTCAGTAACCGAAGCCTTTGTGAGAATAAAACAAATAACCTTTGTGAAGGACTCTATTCCAGATGCACAAGTCAATCTTGTTCCTACAATTTTCATTTCTTCCAGTGTAGGATTGGATTTATCTAATGGTTTCTGTAAGAGTTCGGTTTAGGTTACAAAACCTGCTCTTCAAATTTTCTTTGTTTGGGGGGGTTTTAATTTTTTTGGGTTTTTTTTTTTCCAATCAGATTTTTATTTTAGTCTGTTTAGGTTTACAAACTGTAATCATCTGACCTGGGTCCCCAAAGCTAAAAGTGCCTTCAGCCATCTCAGTCATTATCATTAAGGTGTAGCTATGAAGTTAGTGGGCCTTTGTTTTAATAAACTGCATTTCTTACACTAACAAATCCCAGTGACAACTCTTATTCAGTATTCTGAAAGCAGAAGAAACACAAATCTGCTGAAGATTTTTGTTTTCTCTTTTGTTGTCTACTCTATTCTTAGTTTTTGATGGCAAAAAGCATTTCTTTTAAATTTTACTTCAAGGCCCAGTGACACATCGCAATCAAAATCAGGGGTGTGTGCTCAGAATGAACTGGTATAACTTTAGTTGCTTCACTGGACTGGCATAATTTCATATCAGATGCAAAATCTTAGCAATAATCACTGAAATAGAAAACAGAGCAGAGTCCCACTGATGCATCATTGCTCTGTTTTTTCCTAAAAAATTTGCATATAGGAAACAAGTATTATAGTTTAAAAAGTATTATTTTAATATAGTTTTTTCCTTGAATGGAACTCATTAGACACACACAATTTATAATGACATTATCAAAATGTCTTCAATGAGGGAATAATACAGACCACCACAGTGAATTAACACACTTGAATAAGAAATGTGCTGCCTGCTGCACAGAACAGCAGTTGAATTTGGTTGCATATGTCAGATCAAATCATAGTTAATAAAAAACATCCACTTCTCTGATATGAACAGAGCAGACAAAAAACCTTCTTGAAGATGTTTACCCGTAGGATAAATGGAGCTCGAGATTAAGACACTGAGGAGCAGGATATCAGTGAGCAGATGTTAGGTGATGGCAGGAATTAGGGATGCTCATGGCAGAAATGCCTACTGCCAGCTGCAACTACCCTAATTACTGTGAGACAAGGTGCCAGGAACATGAGCAAATGTAAACAGGGGTAATCAGGCTATATTGAAAAGGGTGGTTAGGAATAACTGTCAGATTTAGAACAGCAAAAAAAGACTGAAAGTCACTGAGAATTCTCAAAAATACTCTGTCTTAACAAGGTCCAGATTATTGGAACTACTGTGACAGAAGAATTGAGAAAATGATCCTTCACTGAATTATTAGGTTTGCTGCAGGATGCACCAGCAATGACTGCATCATTTCTGAGACCTTATCTATAATATAAAGACAAGTGCACTTATACTTGAATATGTTTTGACAGTTCAGCTATTCCTGCTTGAATTTACACTTCAATTTAAGGTTCAAAATCCTGTTTGATTTCTCTGTTATGAACAGCCACTCATAGATCACTCAGTAAAACACTGACCATGCATTTGAAACCAAGGTACGTGTCACAGAATTTTGCTGATTGTGGTGGTTTTGGCCGGGATAGAGTTAAATTTCTTCATAGCATTTAGTATGAGGCTATCTTTTGGAATTAGGTCTTCTACTGTAGGGATAAGCCAGCATTTGTGTGGGGCTTAGTTGCTGTCTGGGGTTAAACCACAGCACCATGGAACTGAAGACCAAAACAGACCCTTGGTTGTTCTATGGACCATGAGCATCTGTAGGAGTGAAGACACATTGTGACTTTGACTAAGATGGACTGGTCAAGTCAGTCCCCCCGCACCTCCATACCTCTGATAGGCAGTGCAATTTGTCCTAAGATAAGAACGCCAGGTGGATGTTGCAGGAAGAACTGTCTGAATGCTCGTATAATTAATATATTGCAGACATGGGGGAGCTGTGATGCATTGGTAATATTTAGATAATGTATTAGCAATAAATCTAATCATAGTCATATCTATAATGTGTCATACCTCTCATGTCTGATAGAGAGTCTTTTCTCTATTATTCTGTCACAAACATCTGTCAGAAATTTTCCTCAGCTGATTTCCACTACAAAATTGCATTAAGGCATTAAATTTTTCCATTCATTTATGGTGCAGTGTTGGATTAATTTGTGGGTCTACAGAGAGAGAGGGGTGCCTTTTCACTGTGCTGCTCTTACCTAGGTGAATCTCACTATAAGACAGCACCCACAGTTCTTGCCTTAGGTATTTTCAGCGTCAATTCAGTACTCAAAAGTATCTACAGTTATTTGAGGTTTCCTACCATGCCTAAAAAAATCTCCATTATGTTGACAAACTCTGCTTTCTACATCTCTGGCAATGCAATTCAGGTCTAGCCTTAAGTGTTTATACATGGATATCTGCGTTCCCAGTAGATGTCTGTGTCCCTTATATCAGCCAGAATGAAAATGAATGTGGTTTAGCTCCCTGCAAACAGGTGCTAGCACTGGTCAGCCAAGTGCCTGAATATCATCTAAGGCTGACTTTGTTGCCTGGAGAATGTTTTTTTTGGTCACCCTTAGGCACCTGGTTTCATCTGAGACTCTCCAGAGAATCCCAGCAGGCCTCCAGAAATGTCTCCCAGCAGGCATTTGGGTGCGACTTCTACATCAGTTCTGACAGCCCCACAGATGTCTGCCCTGGATATCTGGGATATCCAGCCTGAGCGTGTCAAATGACAGTAGACACATCTGTGTGGGCAGTCATGCTCTAGATTTGCATAGTTTGTAACACAGGGCAAGCATGAAATAGAGTTGAAGGTAGTAGTTTGGGTTTCTTGATCATTGACCAAACCCCCTTTCTGATTCTAGTCACATCTGAAGCCAAGTAAAGTTGAAGTCCAGCTGATGTCAACAGAAAGAGAAAATAAAGAATAAAGACAAGATATAAATCAGGTCTTCAACTAGTAGTTGCTTTGAGGAAGGTGTCTGCAATAAAATACGTGCTATCCAGTGTAAACTGAGTAGATAGAGCACTTCTAGATATTTTTCAGGAGGTGTCAGCAGGTCTAATTTTAAAAGGGCAGGTCAGACTGTAATGGTGCAGCTCAGCTTTTATTTCCTCCATAAGAAGGTTAATACAGTTTTAAAAGGTAAGAAAAGAAAGAACATGCTGTAACCTTTTATCCTTGCCTTTAATCTGACACTAACAAAAAACTGAGAAAATGCAACCTGCCACCTCCTCTCACATCACCACAGGCTGCTGTGTGCCTGGAGTTCCCAGATAGCAGTATCAGTCATAAACACTTGCAGATCCCAGGAGATCACTCCCAGGAGACAGCCATACACACCAGTTCCCTCACACTGTATGGGAAATAAGAAATAAACTCTCAGCGGAGCAGTGAAATAGAAAGAAAATAATGTTGCTCTCCCATGCTTTAAATATCTGTTGGTAATACCAGTGTTGTTAATTACCAGGTATTTGAAATGAAGCCTTCATTGTGTCCAAAAGTTTCTATTGAGATCAGTGGTACAGTTCTGCTACTCCAGTAACAATATTGTCATCATTGTCTTGCCTGTATCTCTTCAGAAAGATTATCTTATCTTGATGACAACAGAGACAAGCATGTTTGTGCTGTGGAGATATCACTGCTGGACGGGGGGGGGTGGGGAGAGAAGATCTGGAGAAGAAAGAAGTTACTTTTCATTGGCAAAATTATTGTTTCTGTAGGCCCTTTGGTATAAAGCAGCAGTAGACGTTCTGGAAGGATAAAGCAATCAGATATTAAAGAGAACCTCTCTCTAAAAAGTCTTGACATGGTTAAGAGCTGGAAAAGGTTTGTTATGTTTGACGGAGCTCTCTTGAGGTTACATCATTCTGTTGATTTCAGCAAGAATCCTGGGGTGGAGAAGGATGGTTTCAAGGGGTAGAATGGGGTTTAAAGGCAAGCATGATTTGCAGGCAAAGCAGCAAGGAGACATCTAACTAACTGATAATTAATGCTTTTGATAATTTTTCCCCTCCTGCTAAGTGCTTAAAAAATGATGCCACAAATCTCAATGAGTACTTTAGACAAATTCTAACCCTATTAAACTCTAAGTTTAATGGCAATTATAGGACTATATACAGTATTGCAACCTGCTGCTCTGCCAACTCATACCTGGAAGGAAAAGGAACAGGCAGAGGCTGCTAGGCATGTGGGGAAGAATTGTAAGATATATTTGTAGGTAAAAGTCATGAATTTGTCTCCCACCATGCTTGTTAGCAGTGTCTACTTCTTGCCTGTCAGAGAAAAGTGGCTTCTTATTGCTCTCTACTGGACCTGGACACATCTGCATTTAAAATAAAAATAGCTGTAGGCTGAGACCACAAGAGAAATAAAAACAAAGCAAATATTTAATTAGGAAACTTCAGGAATATTTATTTGGCCTCTTTAACTTTTGTTCATTTATATAAATGCTAGCTAAAATATAGAAAAACCAAGGATATGTAGAAGGGATTAATAAAATTATTCTAAGAAAAAGTAGTTTCACATAACTGCCTACTTGTTAACTGTCTCTACTAACTCAGGAGGGCAATGGAAAGCAAAAGTCCATCTGACCCAAACTTCTGAAAATGTCATTTTTGCTGAGAAAGATCCCAACTGACTGATTGCAGTAGGGATTTGTGGAATATTTGAAAATATGTCGTTCTTACCAACACATTCATGAAAAGGAAGAACTTTTATGTCATAAACAAAATTTGAACTAGGAAATTTTATTTTTTGCTTTCCATAATCATCTTTAGCTCTGCACAGATCAGACAGAGCAAAAAAATCATCACACTCAAGGCTTCTTCTTTCCTAGAATTCTAAATGGAGATATAAGGTCAATGTCAATCAGGAAAATAGGATGACATAACTGCTTAGAGAGAGCAGATAATTTGCTAGCTGAAAAGGTTTCAATTTTTAAAAGCCTGGAAATTTAATGTACCAGTGTTAACATTGAAAAAACTGGCTGATTCCTTTTATCTAAGCATAATAGATATTTTCTACTCCTTCCAATTGTAGCGAGACCATACACAGTAAACTTAAAAGTATAAGCTCAGGCTTTCCCATATAGCTTATAGCATTATTTTACACAAACACTATGATTGTGCTACTATGTAATAACAATCAGGTGGATGACTAGAAATAACACTAGCTACTTTAGCATCCTAAGATAATACTAAATGAAAAAAAAATAATCCACACTTTAGCATCCTAAGATAATACTAAATGAAAAAAAAATAATCCACAGAACAAAACAACAATCAAACAACAGCACCAAAAAATTTAGTATTAGTATTTACAGTATTGCCAATGTAATACTTATGTCTAGAAATGTAATGTTTATGTCTAGAAATGTAATTACACACAGCTATGCCCTATACCAATCACTTTCTTGTGATTGCACATAACTGAAGGAGGATAAACATAGATCTAAGCAAACAATGCTATGAAAACAGAGATGTTCAGTTTGGAGGTTTTTTTCCTGTAAGAATCTGCATGAAAAATATGCATTTTCACCATCAGTCCTGAATACACTTACTGCAATGTATTTCAGCAGGAGAACAAAATCTCACAAGTTCTCAGCTATGACAGAATTTATTGAAATACTTTTTATTTCTTATTAGGATATTTTCTCACTGCACTATCTTCCTGGAATAGTTTTAAAAACTGACTTCATTATAGACAGGAGTAGAAGCAAATTAAAGGATATATAGCTGATAGGAAAAAGAAGACTCCAGTCTCACATCTGAAGCTGCTGCCAACGAGGCTCAAACTTTACAAATCTTCTCATATTGTTTCTCCCAGATTAGTTATTCGTTACAAGTTCTTTTTGTTTCCATAACCAGAAATATTGAAACCCAGGACCAGATGATTTTCAAAAGCATCCCGCTCCCAGTGCCACTACCTTGAAAGGTTTTTGCAAATATGTGTGGATTTTACAAAACTATAAGTATTATTTATTTTTCTGTCTTGGGTTTACATGGCCACATTTTAGAGAAGTTGTGGGGATGGCCTCCAGGAGAAGACATCAGGAGTTGCCCCTGTCAGACAGAGCTGGTTCCAATGGCCCCACCCCTGGTCAGAGCTGATTCCACCAGTGACACCGATGGTGCCTGTGCAATAACCCATTTAAGAAAGGACAAAAAATTCTGTGCAGCAGCTGTTAAACATGAGTGGGGCAATATGAGCAAAACAGCCCTGCAGACAGCAAGGAAGACTGGGGAGGAGTGCTCCTTGCAGCAGAGCAGAGATTCTTCTGCAGCATGTGGAGAAGACCAAGGAGAAGCAGTTTATGCCCGTATAGCCCATGTGGGACCACATTAGAGACCGCTGAGAAAATATCACAGTGGGAAGTATCATTCTACATGTGCTATTTCTTACATTGCACTTCTGAACATTGGCTAGTGCTGGGGACAGAAAAGAGACCTACATGGACCTTAGGTGTAAAACTGAGTTCACTTTTATCTTATTCTGCTAAGAAAGTGAGATCTCAGAAATCTTAGAAGCCTTAGTGTTTTCAGAAGTTTTGGGAAGACATAGTAGGCTTCAAAAGGAAATGATAAGGTAAAGGTAGAAATTTCCATGCAAGTTTCATGGGGATGCACTGCGGGGAAGGTCTGGAGAGAAAATTTTTGGACTTTAGAACTGCTGAAATATTTCTCTGCAAGTAAATTAGGTCTGATTCCTGGAAGATGGTATTTAGATAATTTAAAAAATATTTAAATAAGCAGTAACTCTGAAGTGCTCAACACCTTTCATAGTTTCATATTCACTATGAGAACTAAAAGTACCCAGTACAGACTCAGGCTCAGGAATAAAACCACTTATTTGAAACAATTTTTACAGCAGAATAGAGTAAAGACTTTTTATAGGTCTCTCTAGGTTTTAATAGATAGATATTAGAAACCTTAATATAGTAGAATATTATAATAAAACAAGATGAGTAGTAATATAAATGTACATTAACTCATTTGCTAATGATCAACATCAGCCACAGGAACAGATGTCAGTGGTTTCACGTCCTTTCATCAAAAGGGAGACAGAGCCTATTTAAATGTTTTAATTGTTGGGAAAGAAATGGATTTGCTTTTATCCAATCAATACTACTTTGACCAAAAATCAATTAAACTGACAAGACTTCTCTTATTGAAGTAAGTAGGGGCTTTAATTAAATTCCATTCTATAATTTAAGCAAGGCACTAGAAGACAAGGAGAACACGAAAGCTACTTTGACTTTACTGCATGTATTGGAAACGTAGTTTTAGGAGCAAATAATAAATTAAATTTCAGATATATTAACACTTTATATCATATAGCATATCAAAATGAAGCCACAGATAGTGGCCTCATCAATTACAGCACGTACTTTAAGTTTGAATTAGCAGAAAATGTAATGCTCTGCGTGATCTTTTATTTATTACAGTGACATAGTATGTACAGGGGCAGCCTCCCATTTCCTCAGAAAACATCATTAGTACTAACAGTCTTGCTTTGCCTGTTTCTTTGGAAGATCACTGTACAAAAATGACACACTGCAGAATAACAACGGGCTCCATTTAATTGGTGCAAACCTTCCCCCTGCCTATCAGCAGCACAACGCAATATTCACTCTGGGGCATAGAAGTTATTAAAGCATTTCAAATGATATTTTCAAAGGGAATTTTCCTTTTTTCTTATTACCTCTTCAAATCTGAATCACTGGGTGAGAAGGGAGGCCAAAGAGACGGAAAAAAGCTTACTTCCTAGGAAACTATTGAAAATGATGTCATGGAATCAAACAGACTTTGATATAAAAAATCTTCAGAAGAGAAAATACACTTTAAGCAAAAGACCTAAAATACAAAGTCTTCCTGCAAGTGGCAACACCTCAGATCACTTAGCCTGGAGGTTCTATCATTTCAGTCCTCTGATGTGATGCTATTCCAGCTTATTTTCCTCAGGCTGCTTTGCTCACTAAAGAAAGTAATTAGAGTAGCAAATAATAGATCCAGAGTCCCAAATTAACTTTCAATATTATCATCTTGTTGCTAGTGGCTAAAACATTGGTAAATCTATATACTTTACTGCTAAACAGTTACTAAAATAAATGATTTAATAAAAATAATTTTCAGCATCCTTGTTCTAAAATATGCAATTTTTGTGCAAAATTAATAGCATACTAAGTGATTAAGAGGTTCCTCTGGTTAAATATTCTTTTTAATTGCTCATTGGTTCAGCCCACATATGTTTCACCTACAGAAGTTCTTATGTCAGTGAGTGTCCCCAACTTGTGGCATGATGGCAAGTTTGCTCTTTGGATGAATAGTTTTCAAAGATTAATGGATTATTCTTAATGTGGTGGAAACAATAGGAAAAAAATATGATCCTTTTTGATTTAAGGAGACTTTTCTTTTTTCCTTATAGTGTGATGGCAATTACAACCCTCAATAATTAGCTCAGTGTTTTCCAGTAAAACTGTTTTCTGCTTATAACACCTTTTCTTCAAACTTACTATGTTAACTTATAGTCTGGATAAAATCAACCATGTATATAAGTGTTTATTACATTTGACATTTTATGTGATCTTACTATATACAATAAAGTATTTAATATAGGTAAATTATATAAAAAGAATGTAAAATTTGATGAACATGATTTTTGTTTGTTTCATAGTTGAGTTGAAGCTTTTGCTTTTTATTCTGCTATACAGCATCTACAGATTTTAAAGTATTGGAATTTCCAACAGAGGAATGATATTTACTGAACATTTTAAGTTATAGCCACAGCTGTGGGTAATTGTTCAAATTATGCTGGTATTTACAGACAATGTATAATCCTTTTATACTCAAAACAACAAAAAGTCTTCTGGAACAATATAATGTAAATGTAAATAAAATGGATAGATAAGTAACTAAATAAAACCCCAAAACCCGCAGAAAATAAGCTTCATGCTTACCTCAGCTCTGTTCAAAAAGTTATAGCAGTGTAACATCTATGGGATTGCATCCACTCTTCATGCTGAATGGTAATGTTAAACTTATGAAATTCCCTGTCAAAATCAGTTTTAAAATTGCGGACACCAAAGAATTTTTGCTAAGGCTATGAAAACAAAAGTTGTTTATCAGCAGTTTTGATACAATTTTAATGAAATTTCTAAATCGTAATCTTCTTGTTGTCTTTATACAGCTGTTTGCATATGATGTAAGAGTAGAGCTAGTGTTTCCTACTTCTTCCAATTGGTGGGCAAGTTAATACTCCTGCATAGATGCTATTGAACTATTGACTTTCTTGTGGAGAGTTAAATACTTTGTTACTTATCATAATAGCCACAGCATGAGTTTTAACCCACGAGAAGTCATTATATAAAGTAGTCTGTAATATGTTTTCAGCAGAAATACCATGTCCTAAGAAGATTTAGTCAAATTCTCGTCCAACTCCGAATGTCTACTTTGAATTAATAACTTGCCAGCTGCTCTACTGAGCAATGCATAAGAGCCAGAATGAAGCACTTCTCTCTGTCTACAGCACCTTTGGTGCTGATAGCAAGGAAGGTTCTTCTGTGGCATCTTTTGAAAGATTTTCTGATTTTATTAATAATTTGCTGTACACAGATCATGAGCTGTTTTAGAAAACATGGTGTTTTAGGATTTATGCAGAACTGAAGTGCTTTTTAGTAGCTTATTGCTTTTCCCAGGAGTGCACAAACACATCAGAATGTCTGTCCCAGCAGCACCTTCAGTGTTCTGTGTCTTTCCATGTTCTACCCTATATTCTACATAATGGACTAAAAAGAGGAGTTGAAGAGCAGGTATCACACAGATCATGCTACGAAAGATAATATTTTTAACAGCAATCCTGAATTATTTAAACTTAAAATGTTACATTAAACAGTCTCTATTTCAACTAAATGTCAACAAACTATCTAAAAATTACTGAATAAGCTGTTTTCCACGTTTCCACGTTTCTTTTTGCTTTTTTAAGGAAATTGTTTTAAACATATAGGTATCTCTTTACAAATTATAAACTAAACTACCAAGTAAATATTTTAATTCCATTTAAAGCACTCACTCCTTTCATCATCTTGCAAAAAATATTTTTTCATAATTTTGCTGAAAGATAAAAATTTTATTTGAGTGCTATCTCAGAATGAAATATATCATAACTGTGCCTATTTTCACATTATTAACAACCCATATATCAACATTTCTTCATTCCTTAAACATTGTGCAAAATTTTCTCCTTCCTTTAACAATTTGTACTTATGTTGAAAATTAAATTTTTTTGGAAGTCCTATATTTTTTCATAACAGCTGCATAAACATTCTCCTTTTTCCTCAGTGAAGTCATCAAGATGACAGTCATTAAAAAGTCATTGGTTTCTTGTTATACAAAATTGGTAAGAGAATCCCTGTGTTTTGCTACCTCACTCTCCAGTAATACACCTGCAATATCCAGTTCGTGCTCTTTAGCTCGTGTGTCAAAGGGCAGTTTTTTCCTGCCACTGTGTTATGCAACACAGTTGCATGGACAGTTCTGGGTTCTGGTTTTCCAAGTAGTTTTTCACTCTCTCTTCCTTCACAAAGGAGGAAGAAAGAAAGCAGCAAAGTCAGATCCACCAGTTGCAGCTATTTTTGAAAGGGCAAGGGCCGCTGTCAGAACCAGTACAGGTAAGAACAGTTTTGTATTTTTCTTTTCTCATCTGCTTATTAAGAGGAGTTCTAGCATAAAGGAAAGGACCCATTTGGCTAATAAATGCTCTGTGATGTTGCATTTAATTAGCATCATGTAACATTTATTCTAGAGCAGTCTTAGTTTATTATAGTAATTGGGGGAGAAAGATTTCAGGCTTTATTTGACTGCTACTTCCGTTTAAATAACTCACATTTTAATACATTGCTAGACATATCAGGCAGAGCTAGCCAGAGAGCTGCTATCAGGGCATGGGTGTCATCACAACGATCAAGGGTTGCATGGGAGAGATCTCAGAGAATTAGGGAACTGTGCAGGTTGTATTACTTGTCAAGTGCCTTAGGACTACCAGGCCCCTGCACAAACTCTCTGTGTATGTGTGTGTCTGTCCAACTCAGCCTCCTAGAGACTGGTGCACAGTCCTGCCACATGTAAGCACTTTTCAAGTACAGACATAGAAGTGAAGAAGCATTCTTATTTGAAAGAAGCCTGTTCTCACTTGATGGTGGCAGTGACTAGAGTGGGCCACCTCTCATTTGTGTCTTCTGAGTTCTGTTCCCCAGTTCATTTTGTTGTGATGGAATGACTTTGACAGATGTCTGTAAAGCTCCTAGAACTATTAGCATATTTAATAAGGCTGAAGAAAACCTTAGTTCATTTTCTGAGATGGGAGGCTCTAGAATCAACGGAAGTACCTTTTGATTAGAGGGCAAGTAAGACCACAGAGCAATGCTCCATCACAGCAGATGGATTGAGTGTTTTAGACATGGAGAAAAAAATCAGTTTTTAAGTGTTACATGAAATTCAGCTAGTGAGATACTTATGCCATTTTTGAGGCTATTTTTTGAAGACTCAGGTGGTTTTTTGGTTTTCTGTTCTAAACACTTGGTATATTTTTCAGTGTTTCCTGACAAGCAGTAGCATTTTCTGTCATAAATAACTGATACCACAAAAGAATCTGTTGCTACATTTCTCTAGACACAGCCTTTCTTAACCAGTTTGTAGGGTACCATTTCTGGGGCTAGCAAGGTAAGCTACAGATCTTTAGTTAAGAAAAGATCATTGAAGACCATTGCATATGCAAATTAAACTAAAACTCCAACAACAAAAACTCTGAACCCTGTATTTTTTTCCCTCCAATATCAGCTACTGCATAATCTGTTCACCCTATTGCTCTCTGCTCAAGCAATAATTTCACAAAGTTTCCCCTTTTTCTCAGATAACATAGGACATATAATTTTCCCCATCATTAACACTGAGTTTGATAGCTTGCTAGCTTGCATGATGATGTGCTTTTAATCGGTTGATTACGTATATGCCCTGGGCAAGTTACTATGTTAACATCTGATGATTTAGCAAAGTGCTCTGATTTTATTTATTTATTTTACTTCTGGCTGAAACATTTTCTAGTATCAATGTTCAAAGTGTAATGTCTTAGTGAAAGCAGCCTATATTCACAACTTCTGGGTATTTGCATTAGCGGTAATGGATGCTTTGAGCCATGGGAAAACCATATGGGTTTTAATGTACATGCTTAACACTTACTGCTAGTTCCCTAACTTTAAAAGGCCAGCTCAAATATTTACGAAATGCTATTTTTCATTTTGAATTGAATAACAACTAATTATCTTTCATAGAGATATCTGCAAGATCTGCAGTCAGGTTTCTATGCTCAGTTGCAGGGCTGCAGATGTTGGTTTGACTCTTCTGGGCCAAAGGGTTCAAAATACACTATCATTTTTAAAATGAAAATTTAATTGAACCTGTAACCAAGATGTGGGGGATAGTTCTAATTGGGTTAATGCAGTTAGAAAATAGTGATTTATTTAGGTTGGTGTGTTAAGAGCTCATAATTAGATAATTTCCTGAATTTATTTGCCATTTGCTTATAAATCGTAGAGATTTCCACATCCAGAACGTGCCTGTACAACTTCTAGTGAAAATGTCACTTTCACCTGTCAGTTCTCAAGACATAGGATACTCCAAAATAAGTCTACTGACAGGCCTGTTTGGTTGGTAGGTTTTGAGGTTTTTTTGTTTGTTTGTTGGGTTTTGTTGTGTGCTTTTTTTTTTTTTTTGCTGTTGGTTTTGGTTTTGTTTGTTTGGCTTGTGTTGGTTTTCTGTAAACCCTCTGGTTCTTTAAGAAAGGAATTTCTACAATAAAGTCCATTGGAAATGCATCCTGGCATACAATTAAGCCTGTATAAACAAGCTTAATCATATGCCACAATGAAAAAAGAGTTATTGTGCCTACATTTCAAATTGTGACATCAATGTCCTGTAAACACATTTTTTTTTACATAAGCGGGAATTTTTAGTATAATCAGCCAAAATTTAATCTGTGGCTTTTTGGCTGGAAGAAAAACTCCAGTAACTCAGTCCCTGTGAGGACAAAAATTACTGGATTATAAATATTAAGGTTAGTTTGATTTGATTGAATAATTACTTTTTGTGCCATTACATTATTGCTTACACAGACATTTCACCTATGCTCTTCTTTATTTCATTTGATTATAATTCTTTCCCCATAGACAAAACCTGTCTATGAGGAAGAGATGTTTGACTGAATAGTAGTGAATGTTTAGATAAGATACTAATAGCCAGAGGGTAATTGCAATATTTAACAATTATACATACAATTCTTCATGCCCCAGTGGAATTTCCTGCTGAGAATGTGCTTTACATTGTGTAGGAAGAATCAAGGACACAAAAAAGGCCACAAATATTCCCATCAGGCAGTTTAGCATTGTAGACTATTTCACAGGTTAGGATTAAAAAAGCAGATACGAATGTACTAAGAACTTTGGGAACAACTTGAGACAGCTGTTTCCTGAGGAAGGGAAACCTTTCTGTGCAATTAATATCATCTGTTACTTCTGCTCTACTGCTTCCATATTGTTTCCTCTCTCCAGACCTTCCAGAAGGAGAAAAAAACAAAAAACTTTCTAGCCAGAATTAACTTGAGTCAATAAGAGTAATCCTACTAATTCCAAGTTCCACCATGGTAACTTGGCCCTCAGAAGAGCACAACAAAACATTAAGCAGCACATTTTCATAAACAACCTTGTATTTGGGCATTGTAGTGAGAAACATAAAGAAAACTGCAGAAATATTTTACCCACTTGAACTAGAGATAAAAATATCACTAGGAAAGGGCTTAGACCCTATTATTTCCATAATGAAAGGAATATTTATTGAAAGATATAAATTGCTTAGTATTTGTACAATGGTGATCAGCACAGACTGCATGTAAAACATGGCTGCTAAACAGAAAACAAGTTCTACAGAGGGCATTGGGTTGATGATCTCATTACAACTAAGGACCTTGAACACCATTCAGGCTCTGTTTAAGACTCCAAAACATGTCAGGTTCTTATTTAATTAACTCTCAACATTCTTATGTGCCATAGGATAAAGGACAAGAATAAGCATCTCAATTCTGTAAACAGTCTTCTTTTATTTTAATCTCTTATGGACAATGGATTTAGAAATGTTGGCCAAGATATTTGAAATTTCATTATGAAATGGAATATTTAATTTATGATGACACAGAACTCCCTTTAAAAGCAGGGGGATTATTTACAGTCCAATATCCCAGCATCTTTTTATGAATAAGGTGCAGTTGACTGTTAATAGTTTTCCTTGTTTATTTATAACTTCTTTTATTTAGTTCCATCAACTTGTTCTTTTTCAAAATCCTCTTTTCTGCATTTTCAGCTAATAGTTTTGCTCAAGACTGTCCTTAATGTGGCTCCTAAACACACCCCAAAAGGCTAGCTTGAATTCCATAATAGCTGCAATTTACGTTAGCTTGAACATCACAGAAGCTGAGCTGAATCTTTAGTGCTGCAGTGTAAGACAGAAGTAGAAATCACAATTCCTGGGGTGCCAAACCTAATAATTTTATTCTGCTCATTCGGCCAAGTTCTACTCATCCAACCTAACTAGAGTGGATCTGGCCAAGCAGCAGCCTAGATCTGACCTAGGGGATAAGATAGCTTGTGTCCCTGAAACAGAACAGCAAAAATTGCAGGTTAGAAGTAGAAGAAGAGATCTGTCAGTATTCCTACCCTGTTAAAATTGCTCTCAAGGAAGAAGAAAAAGAAAACAAGCATGAAGGAGAACACACAGCTAACACCATTAATGACTTCACACATCAACACTTCACAGGGCTTTCATCCAACCTTTTATACCATCCCTCTTACATGCACTCCACCTGTGTGCCCCTCTCCCCTTCTGTGAGTGGTCAGCACACCTCAGCACTGCATGTTTCACAGTCCTTCAATACCAGTCACCTGTCCTACACAGCTGAAGCCTGTTGGGGATGAGGCTTGGTCACAGTCCCATTCCCAATCACCACCAACTGTGTGCCTACAAAGAGAAGGAGTGGCACGTGGTAAGAGTGTCAGGGCATGGGGCACTATGGGATCTGGTATGTGGAGGCAGGGACATATAGAAATAAAGGAATTGTAATTTGAAAATAGGGGATGTGAAATGAAAACTGGAAGTGTAGGATGAAAGAATAAAGAACACTAGAATGTGAAGAATGAATACAGTTATAGGAGGAAGTTCTTAAAGGAGTTGTATAACTCTTCCTCCCTCAATAACATTCGACTCCAGATTGTCCACAATTACTTCATCTGTATTACAGTTCAGCTATACCATGGATGAAGAGGACAGCCAACATTAATCTTTGCAAGATTGATCCTCATTGTGTGTGAGGCCAGAGGATCAGGTATGTTTATCTCCGAGGCCAATTTAACATAGAAAGCATGGGTTTGTATGGATCCAGTTGGGGTTTTTGTTTTGCTGATGCTTGGTAACACTGAAATATTCACGTGATTGAATATATTCATATACCTCATACTAAACTTTTTTCCATTTATAGAGCTAATTTGTAGCAAGATGGTGTGCCTAAGTGGGGGTAAAACATCTCAAATTTGACACTATTTTCAAAAGTTAGCAGTGATGGCTGGAGACAGTGGGTCATGCTGCTTTTGGTGCTGAAAGATGCTGAGACTGGGTTGACTCATTAATCCTAAAATTAAACATTCTGGGGATGTGAAGAACGTTTCCTGAAAGAATCTGGCACTGGGGAATATGAAGACAAAGTTTCTGATACAGGAACTGAGAAGCAATAATACTGCTAAATGATCTAAAGGCTGCTGAGCTGACAGAGCTGGCAGTCAATCACTTAGTACTAAAAAAAAATCAGTCCCAGTTTTCTAATGCTGGTAACTTCTAACACACTTCTTCCAGGAGTGTGGGGGGAGAGTCTTCCCATGAGTGGCAGACACCACTCAAGGTTAATCGTCAAGGCTTAGAGAAAGAGACTTGCCCACAGTTATTTCCTATGAGTGAGTGACAACAATCTCTACTTAATAATCACTAAGCTAGCTTTGAAATTAATGATTAAACAAATATTGAACTATTAGTATTAGTAGTTATAACTATCTATACTGTGTAGTAAGTAATTCCAATTAAAGTATTTTAGTCTATTATCATTGCCATCATAAATTTAACAAAATACTCTATTTGATTCATATGAATATGTTTGGTTTCCCCTTCCTAATCCTGCAGGACAAAGTATCTACACCTGTTTAATCCTCTAGACATAAACTGTTAACCAAGCCTGGTACCTGGCTTGAATGCCACTGCTCCTCGACTCCTGTCTGAGAAGCACATTAGAAAACAAGGGTGTCCCTTCCGAACTTTGTGACTCAACAGAATTGCCTCCCTGATTAACCTTGTCTGAAGCTTCCATTTTGCCAGTGACACTATCTCAGACTTCCTTTCCCCATATAATTCAGAACATACCTATTATACCACAAGCTATTTTTCTTACTTTTAAGTATCCACCATGGAGAAAAACATTTATCAATAATTCTAAAATCCTAAATGCCAGAACTTACATTACTTGTAAATAGGATTTCTCCAAATTGAAGAAATTAGTATTAAAAATAAACATTTTGTCAATTCCTGCAGGTCACCTGTAAAGACCGCACCAATAAACATCTCCCTGGGTTGCTTTCATACAGTTAATATGGCTACAATACAAAGGCCAAAATTCTCTTGCTTACTCTTGATAGTAATCCTTTTTAAACTGATGTGGTTGAGCCTTAACCTTAAGCTTCAGCCATAGGAGTCTTATCTCTAAGCAGGATATATCAACTACCTAGGCAGTAAGCATGAATGACCGGATAACCCAAGCTTTGTATTGCTCAAAGCAAATGATTAGTTCCATATTTTCTGTGAAGTTTTGGTAAAGATAGTGAGAACTCACACAGGCAAATATCATATAGTGATGCTAGTTTGCCTTCAATGAACTACATGGAACACTCAATTTAGAATTGCCTCTTCTGGGTGTTTTTTTAAGTCTTCTATTGATGCTTGCAGCCTCTTATTTGACTAACACTGTAAAAGATTGGAAAAGGGAAAAAACACAATTCAGTTTTGCTGCAGATTGTAGAAACTCATATTAGTATGCAGTTTTTGTCAGTGCTGTCTTCTGACTGTGGTTTTCTCTATTGCTTGTGTGTCTCTTTAAACAGTCAAAGAAGCACATGAAAACGAAACACCAAAACCCATGAGCTGTCTGTCTGCTCATAGTTCCAGACTCTATAAAACAGAGTTTGTGTCTGATAGAAGTGAACCTGAGGTCTGGCATCACTTCTCTGGACCTGTTTTATATTAGATTACTGGGTAAAAAAGAGCTGATGTTGAGACCAATGTTTTGGTCTGCTGTCTCCTAGCTGGCTCTCATAGCCACTTAGCTAGCGAGTCAAGTTTCCAGCTGTTTGTCCTCCTTTTGTCCTCCAGGCTCTTCCATTGCCTCTCATACAGAGGTTCAGACTGAAGAAAAATTATGCAGGTGCTTAAGCCTAGGAGTAGTAAACTTCAGAAGCTATTTTACATTTCGGGCTAAAAAACCCCTGAAGTCTCAACTCTCTTCCTCTGTAGTTTAAAGATTTTGTCTTTGGATTTTAAGTGAAAAGTCCATGCCTACTCCTTTTCTGGTATTTTTAAAAAAAATTATGGTGATACTGTATATCAGATAGTGAACTTAATTAGTGCAGTATAGGTAAGCAGATAAAAATTATCAAAGACCTTTATTTAAAGGGCTCATCAAAAACACTGCATAAAAAACAAGCACTTAAAACCAGAGATATTTGTAAATGAGCTTTCCAGGAAATATGTGCAGAATAACTAAGTGACTGATTATTGGATATCTCCTGCAGTAGAACTTTAAGTAAGCAAGCAAATGTCTTGGCAGAAATAGGTGAACTATAGAATCTCAGATAGTTACACAAACCTTTCGTGGATTTCATGTTTTTGACTACATAGGAAAAATAATCTTATATAAATAAATAAATATCACATTTTGTTTCAGTTTTTTTTTTCCTGTAAGCCTCAGCCTTAATTTATATGTCTATTAAAAAAAAAACCAAAACAAAACAAAAAATAAACCTTAGTTCTTGTGAAATCTGATTAATTTTGATTAAGAAAGTATATTCCTGAAATAAATTTATAGTTACATGACTGTGTTTGGGCTGCTTTCCCCACCACTATGGTTATCGGGCATTGAAGGGAAATGTTTATCTGTGTCCTAGATGTCACAGGCCATGTAAGCTGACATTGGTCCTCAAGGTTTTATGAATCAATTTGGACTATAGTGTACATAATTTGATTCCTAATTTGATTATCTAGGGCTTAATAGATAAAATACTTGGTGCAATTTTTCCAAGTGTATAAGAGAAAAGAATGAATATGAACTTTCAGTAGAAGAGAAAAACAAAAAGGAAAGATTTTTCATATCCTTTATCAAGATGGTTCTGCACTCTTCTCAGAGGCATTAATGATTAATGTAGACATATGAATACAGCCTATTTTTAAGGTCAAAAGTCAGAAGATAGTGTTGGTCAGATGTTGTGTAGTCCATTGCCTCTGGGAGTTCATTTTCAACAAATAATACAATCTGCCATGGTCAGCTAGAGCAGAGTTTTGGAACAGAAACAAGAATTTTAGGTTGCCTTTATAGAAGGAGGAATTACAGGCAGTCTAAGAAGGATTTTCAACTTCTGATTGACTCATGGCCAGGTTCTCTCCATAGACTTTTGTTTAATATGTTTTAGACAAATAGTATTTCGGAGCCTTTGAATGCATGGACACAAGTAGAATCCTCTGACACAAACTCAGTAGCTCATTTCATATGACATATTTTTACAATCTATTCTAAAGTGCCATGAGGGAATTTCAGTTGAAAAAATGTTGGTGCTTGTCTGCACATTACCACTGAGTAATGGTGACACAACTGCTGTGCAAATTCCTGAATAGAAAAATGAGATCAACAGAGTGACACAATAATAAAAAAGGTGAATAAACAAATATCCCCATTGGACTCATCTAGATTCCTAGAATTCTTTCTTATTTCTTCCTTATTAAGACCTTCCTTTCTTAAGACCTTAGTAAACATCTGCCCTCTGGTCTTCTCTAGGGTTACCTGTGATTGCCTAGGCCATCTCTCTGCTCACTGAATTTTCACTGTACTCTTTTCTCCTTCCTGCACAACTCACCTTGCATTCAAGAAGTCCCTCAAGCAACTTATGAATTTCCAAATGTTTTCAGGAAGGAGTTGGGTTTCATTTGATCCTGGTAGCAGGCTGCTTTCCTCTCCACAGACACCCCTTTCTTAACAGAACAAAATAGAGCACACTAACACATAAAAGACAGTAAATAAACAAATCACTCTACGTAAATTACTACAGTGATTGGCCTTTCCTGGTTGTTGTTAATTCCCGCACACAAAGGGCAAATAAGGTGCTAGCAGTAAGGGAGCTCTCCTTTCTGTGACATCACGAGGGCAGTGAAAAACTTGGAGACTTGCCAAGGCTGAGCTGTTAATCTCAATAAGGGGATCTTTGTCCCCACAAATCTATAACTTCCCAAGCACGCTAGAGGATGTGGGCTTTTAAGAAAGTTTTCTACTCTGCAGAAATTTTTGTGAAAAAGCATTTTGGGATAAGTATCACTAATGTTCCTTTCTCCCTCCCCTTTGTCTCTAGAGTCTCTTTGCCAACATTTGAGATTTACTAATATGAATAATGATTTTTTGCCATTTTTTGATAAAACTGTGACGATTTTCTTACCTTTCAAGTTACAAAATTTAGGAATAAATATTCTTCTCCTCAGATTTATATGCTTTTATTCATTTGCAGTACAAGCTTATTTAATGTCTTGGACAGAATTACTTAATGCCAGAGCCATTATTATTTCCTTCCTTGTAAGCTGATGCACATATTCAGTTAAAAATCAATTGTGTGCCACATCCGCAAACATAGCCTCAGTCTTATTTCCTCTCATTTTTATTTTCCACTCTTTGCTTGGATAGTTAAACTTCCATTAATACCACTCAGGACTCTTCAGTGTTTTGGTTTTTTTTTTAATGTTTCATCCTTTCACAGTGAAATTGCCATCTGTGGCAAGATGACCTCCTACATAACATTCATAGAGCTATTTAACCTACAAAGCTATAACCTCAGTCTATAATGGCCCTTCACTCTTAATTTCATAAATAAATTTTGATAGCTGTCTCAAGTGCATCTCCAAATGATTTTCTTGGATCAGTTTAAGGAAACTGAAGCCCTGATAGAATTACATCTGTCCAGATACGTCAAGGGCAAAAAGAAAAGCTTCTGTAGGTATGTCAGTGATAAAAGGAAGGTTAGGGAAAAGTCTTTAGGCCATTTTGGGTAAGGCTTTGAGCAAGCTGTCTAGCCACGGCAGGTGGCTAGAGCTAGGGGATCTTCAAGGTCTTTCCCAAACCAAACCATTCTATGATTCTATAATTCTATGTAGCAAAAAAATTCATTCTACAAATATTTATCTAGGTATCTGCTAAAGCCAGCATGGTTACAGCAAAGGATTGCTCAAGTGTGTTTTGGGTTTGCATGGCAGAGTTTTGGTAGTGGCAGGGCTACAAATGTAGAGTTTCTGTGAGAAACTGTCAGAAGCCTCCTCCATGTCCAATGGCGCCAATGCCAGCTGGATCTAAGACAGACCCAGTGCTGGATAAGACCAAACCCATCAGTGACAGTGTTTGCATATCTCGAATAAAAGATTTAAGTAAAGGGGAAAAATCTTCGAAACAAAAGCTGCCAGAGAGATAAGTGAGAATATTTGAGAGTATCAACTCTGAAGACAACAACATTAATGCAGAGGGAGGGTCAGGAGGTGCTCCAGGCACTGGAGCTGAGATTCCCGTGCAACCTCTGGTGCAGACCATGGTGAGGCAGATGTGCCCCCGCATCCCATGGAGGTCCATGGTGGAGCAGAGATCCACCTGCAGCCTGTGGAAGCTCCCACACCAGAACAGGAGCATGGATGAATGAGGCTGTGACCCCATGGGAAACTTGCACTAGAACTGGCTCCTGGCAGGATATGCAGCCCTATGGAGAGAGCAGTCCATACTGCAGCAGGTTTGCTGGCAGGTCCCCACAGGGGCCCACACTGGAGCAGCCTGTTCCTGAAGGACTGTACCCTATGGAAGGGACCCACGCTGAAGCAGTTTGTGAAGAACAGCAGTCCCTGAAAAGTACTCCCATGAGAGGGACTCACTAGAACAGGGGAAGGATGTGAGGAGTCCTGCCTGTGAGGAGGAAGGAGCAGCAGAGACATCCATACGATGAACTGACCCACAGCCCCCATTTCCTACCCCCCAGTGCCACTGTGGGGGAGGATGTAGAAAAACTGCAAGTGTGATTGAACCTGGGAAGAAGGGAGGGGTGAGAGAAGGTGTTTTTAAGATTTATTTTCTCATTCCTCTCCTCTGAATTCATTGGTAATAAATTAATTTCCCCAGTGTGTCTGTTTTGCTAATGAAGGTGATTGCTGAGTGATTTCTCCCTTTCCTAATCTTGATCTTTCTATTATATATTGGGTCCTCTGCCAAGCTGAGGAGTGGGGGATAGAACAGCTTTGGTGGGAACCTGGAATCCAACCAGGTACAACCCACCACAAAGTGCTGCATCAACTTTAGTTTGGTTTCTTTGCTGTTTCAGCTTCAACATGCACAATAAAAGAAGGTAAGAACAATGGAGACGTTCATGTTTGGTATGGCATTTGACTTCCATTCTGATCACCTAATTTTCTTTTGAGAAGAAAAAGAAAATATTGTATTAAAATTCTCTTAGGCAAAGTGACCACTGTGTAATTTATCAGCAAGCATATGTGCCAATATTTCCAATTAACACTGCTTTTCCCAGTTTTAACATATCAATAATTTTTTATATGAAATAAACTATTTTTTGCTCTATGAATCAAAAAAATCAGTATTGAGTCCTAATACCTGCACAGTGATATCTACCGATCTTCCTTTGAATGTGTCAGGAACACACCAGTTTGTACAAAAGTCTTCAATCAATGTGCTATTTTATTCAAATTAGAAGAGATTTTTTTCCCTGAAAATTGCATTCTTTGATATTTTTATCACCACAGATATTATTTGAATTTTTTTCTGAATTTCTAAAATAAGTCAGTAAGCAAGCAAGCACTGTGATTTTGCTTAGTGTTACATATACTCAGTTTTCACTTGACACATTAGCTATCTTCCAGTTCCTCTAGGAAAGAGGAAAGAAAATTTTACTGCAGCATTGAAAGCAAACATCAACTACAATTATTTCTGTGAATCACCAAGAAGCATATGAAAAGACTTATTAATTCAACATGCAACAAAATTCTTTGCCTAGGTATGGTTGGCTTCTCTCTGTCTCTTTCACATTCTTAACTTTATGAAACTCAGTCAGCTCCAGGGTTATTCCTCAATTATTGTGATCCGAGTAAGAAGAATTCTGTGTAACCTCTGAACATAGTGTCTGTCAGACACTTATATTTTTGGAAATAACCACTTCTTCTTTGATACTATATAAAGAAAATATTCCTTCAGAACTCACAGAATTCTAGATATAGTTATCAGTGCCAATTGGGAGGCCATTTGTATTTGGGAAATAAAATTGCAGAAAGTCACACAAGCTATATTATTTATAGACAGGCTATATTATTTAAAAAGTTTATTTATTTTCTTAGTTCTCTATCCATAAAGACTTTCATTCTTCTCTTTTGAGGTCCAGAATGACCAGGATACAAGATAATGAAATTCTGTGCAGAAATTATTTCTGTTGAATGCATCTTTTAAAAATTCCTTTTATTTTAATAATTTTGCAACACTGTTATTTGTTGTATAATAAAATTTTGAGTCTGGAAAAAATGGCAAGCAAGGTTTCTGGGGTTTTCTGTTTGTAATGGCTTTAATCTTTGTAGACTGTGAGTTTTCCCAGTAGTCCAGAAAAAAAACAATTAACATCTATTGCCTATTACAGGCAAGAATAAAACTTGAAATGAAGTCCTGGCTTTATTTCTTCATATTTGCATGACTCAGTGACTGATAGGAAAAACCACAGATCTGACTGTGCCTATTAGACAAAGTAACAACTTCTTTAAATGAAGGGAGAACTTTACAGTTACCTGGTATTTCTGCTTGAGATTTTCTACATGGCACTGAAGCACATAAGTTTAGGAAATTTCTGATGCAATTTATTGCAAAACAGAGGACCCAGTGCTTTACACTCACCAGTTATTTTGCCACGCTTTACTAGTGTATAGTGCCTGTATGAAATATAAGCAACATAATTTCTCTGTCACTCTCTGATGCCATAGAGCACATCATAGGCTCCATGATTCCACACACACTCCTTGCTGCTAATGGTGGTGGCACTTCTGAAATAAACTGGCTGGATAACGTCGCAAGGATTTCTTGCTAAAGCTTGTTTCCTTGCCAGACTTTGTGGTAGCCTGGGGACACCAGTGATGGATGCAGTTTAGAACAGGTCTCTGTTTGCTTTCATATTAAATATAAAACCAGTATTCTGCAAGACTGTCTTGGGGTGAGTTCAAAGATAACTTTACTCATTGAATACTCAGCACTGCATTAAAGCCACAAACTGGGCTTTAACACATACTATGTACCAAATTTGGCAGTTGTACAGCTGGGATTTACACAGGCCCTCCCATCCAACTTTTGGAATGTCTAAAATGAGCACTGGAAAAGGCATTGACTTTAAAATTTATGACATAATAATTTTAGAATAACCATAGTTACTAAAATGAGATTTATGGACTAGATAACAAGCATATATGTTATATTTTTCAGAAGAGGCAAGATCATTATGCACTGCTTTATCAGCTAAGTCACCAATTATCTAAACATTTTGTATTATTTAGAAGTTTCTTGTTCTTTCTTTGCTAATATTTGAACTAGAAACAGCAACACCTGGATGTTGTTCACAGTGTAAATCTAGGTGGAAACTGTACAAAGCCTCAGCGCAGGAGATTTCCTTCCTTTCTCATACTCTATCACACACTGCAGTATCTTTATTTTTTGTTTGCACCTATCAGATTCCTGCTGCTACCTCTGGAAAAAAAAAAAACCATGTCATTAAATTCAAACAAGGATCTGATTTGGAATCAGAGATTTTTTTTTAATACAGTTCAATAAATTTCACCACTTAAAAGGACTGCTTCTAGCCTAGATCTATATTGCTTATGTTGGTTAAAACAGAGTTCATACTCAAACTATAGCTACAAAAACAAAAGCAACAGCTGTTCTCTGTGATTCCACTCAGGAACAGTTCCCAGGGCTGAGTAGTGAGGATTAAAACAACAAATAGCCATCCTGCATCAGAGGCATTTGCATACCACCTTTTTGTCACAAATTATTAATTTTCTGAAGTAAGCTTTAAGTATAGACCTGTTATCTCGACAGCAACGTATCTTCTATACTTAACCTTGATCATTAAAGCTGGCAGATTTCACTCCAGGGAACCATGGGATGGCTTTTTTCAATATAAGTTGGGCAGAAGATGTTAAACCATACGAAGACAACATTTGAGGCAAATTCAGATATTTTATCTCACTGAGTCAAGTTCAAAATTTACAGGCTCACTTTAGTAAAAACTTTATGACAAAAAACAGACTAAAAGGGAAAAAGAAGGTAATTTTTATATGGCATTGTATCTTTTCTGTAATACTGTGAAATAAGTAGATTTTACTTGTGTAAAAAAAAAAATAGAAAAATATAGGGCCATGACACCAGTTCCTTTTGTGTAGCTACTTAGCAGATGAAAATTACTTTAAAAATATATGCATTTGTTTTAATGCTATTGTGTTGTCAAAAACTTTCTAAAGTCTTAAAAAACTTCCACATTAGTCCTGTCTTGTGTTTCGATTAGTTTTTATTGAAATATGAGCTGCTCCTACAATTGGGCACTGCCCGTGTTGTTAGTTTATGAAATTGTTACTTTAATTTTTTACTCCTTGATAAGCTGATAAACAAAATTTGTTTTTCTGTAATATAAGCTTTAAATAAATAAATAGCAGTAAAGAAAAACCAATAAAAAACAAGAAGTAAAAAAGGTACAAAATTACCAGCCACTAAACCCAGAATCTTTGCAGTTGTAACTATTTTAATTTTCTCAGGTTTCCTGTTGCTAGTATGTCATTAATATTTATTTGTGTCTCTGGAGGTTAATAATACTTAAAATCAATGTTGAGTTTGCATCATAAGCAAAGTATTTGCTACTGTAGACTGAATAATACGAGATAGACTAAAGTATTAGAACCCTATTGAGTATCCTTAGAGAGTCACAAAAAAGCTCTGTTTAAGGAACTTCTGTGCCTAAACCCATTCATTCCTTAATTCTGTATGCCGAAAACTATTGTGCATCACAAACATTTGGGGAAAATCCATTACAATGAATAAATTAAGGTGTAAGTTGTCTTGCAGTGAAATTTTCATTTTTTTAAGTCCAGAAAAGCAAAATTCGTATGTGCATTAGGCCAGTGTTAGAAGATCATTAGTGTATTATTGGGAGGTTTTTTTTCCCACAGCAACACTAGTATTAATTGTAGTTTCTGTTTATTATTTAGAAGAAACTCTATTTGGAAATCAGAAGAATTCATAATTCACTGCAATTAAGGAACCCTTATCAACTGTTTAACTGCTTATCTACATAGTGTCAGATTGGGATTTGGCTCATTCTTCTTCATATACTATCCATTTAATCAAGCTTTATCAAAAGCAAGACTGCAAATCCATAATATCACAGAGTAAAACTACATGATTTAACTACACTCTTGGCCTTATTTTATGTCAGAGTAACCCAAGTTCAATATTGAAATTTTCTGATCAGAAATGAGAATAATTTTTATTGTATCAAATAAAATTCTAAGCACACAAAGGGACATTTGGAAAAATATAGCCTTTCCTACCTTACGGAAATTTTTAGTGAAAATTGATTTCACAATTATTATGAGTCAACTCAGTCAAAACTTCTTGATTGAATAGAGAAGTAGTTCAATATTCAAAAAATAATTCAAAAACTCCTCCATAATTATGTCTGTCCCTTCCCTTCCCTTCCCT
>VXBU01003877.1:0-19385 GCA_013400315.1 Bombycilla garrulus
TGAGACACAAGAACATGGCCTACATGTACATGAGGCAAGGAAAACAGCTCACAACAGAAAGACTACTAAAATACACAAGGAGGTTGGAAAATGAAACCAGCAAAGGAACAGAAGTTGAGAGAAAGCAACACGCCCTTTCTCACATTATGTATGGAAAGTGGTTTCATAAATCCACCAATTCACATTGGTTGCAGCTAGCAGAGTCCACTATTCTTTTCCACATCAAGANTCCCACATCAAGACACCCTCATTCATTTGCAGCAGCCTTTGGCACAAATGTTAGAAAAACTACTTGACAGTTTGTAAATATAAGTGGCTGATGTTGCAGTGCATTTTTTACTCCCAATGGTTTGTTCTGCTTCCCCCCTGATTTGCTGCTTTAGTTTGAGTTACACCCCCCCAAGCTATCAATCCTCCCTGTTACCTGCCCTTGTTCTAGCTCCTTCCCTGTCTATCATTGTATCCCTGCCCCTAGTTCCTTGTTCTCCCTCCCATTAGGTTGTCAATCCTACCTTGCACCTATCCTTTAGTCTAGAAGATTCTCCGTCAGTTCCCTGTTCCCTGAAACCCCATTGGTTTGTTTGAATTGTATCTTCCCCCTCTGTTTCTCCATTGGTTTGAACCACTGTAAAACCCGCTTAATGTTCCTCCCCTGTGCTCCCCTTATTGGTTCAACTTTGTACCCTCCCGTGAGACCACCCCTGTACAAAACCCCCTGCACTCTTATGTTCAAGGTCATTGCCTTAGGTTTTTGTCCTGGCTTCAGTTAATGCTTTTGGTTTGCTTTTCAGTTAATAAATTCTTAAGTTTACCAAGCAAGACCCATGTCACGTGCCTTCCATGTTGACCATGGTAGCTGGCTGGGACTCCAGGGCCTGGGGGAAGTGTCGCCCCTCGTCAACGCGCGTGACGCCGGGCTGAGCACACGCGTTGTGACAGGCCTTGAGTCCCAAAATGTTATTGCAACACTTGCAGCAGACAGACATTGCCTGCCTTGGGCTATGCACTAAGACCCCATCTTCCAAATTCTGGTACCTAGACCACTAAGAGTACTTCCTATTTATGACTTGGAGAGGAAAGACCTGGTTTTAAGACTTTAAATTTCTACAACCAACCCTGATGACCAAAAATCTTCAGCCTTACAATGTAGAGCTGTGCACCATTCTGAGGATTAGCTTTGGCCCATTAGACAATACAGCAGGGAACAACAAATGGATTCTAACTTCAGGCTAAAAAGGACAACCTTGCATATAGCTACTCAGAGTCCTCCGTTGAGAAGGGTATTTCAAAATTATTACCTTGTCCATGGAGGCTGCAAGCCTCTTTCTTAATGATAAGTTTTTCTCACATTGGCTGCGGAAGCTCTCTCCTAGACTGAGACTTCTGTTCAGTCCCATGTGTCCCAGAGCAGTTGAATAAAGAACTGGAGTTGCAGCCAGACCTCTGCTGACAATGCTGCTTGTGATCAAGGATTTGCTTTTATGGCGCTCCTGGAGAAGCTTAGCATTGGCTTCTTCAAGTCTCTCATTAGCTCTGAAACATTTGGAAGCACACAAACCTTTGTTACTACCTTTGCTAGTAACACTTTGCCAAAGTTACTCTCCAGATCCTTGACTATTCTTTGATCTCTGAGATGAAGAGTCTCCGAAAACAGCCTGTCCTAGGTTACAATGTAAAAATATTCTAGAAGGTCTGTATTCTATCTCCATCTTCATGAACTGTTGAAACCAGGAGGGGCAGTGTTTTCCTTACCTCCTCCCCTGGACTATCTCCTGTTAATGCGCCATCAATGCCTTGCCCCATGAGTCATAGATAACTCCCTCCGGGAGCCATTTCCTGTTTAATGGGCAATCAAGGACCCACCATATGACTCATAGAATGACATCAGCCCATTGTGAGATGCTCCGCCCAGGGGGAGGAGCCAAGCATTCCCACCTGGATATAATCTGGGCATTTGGACAGAACAGGCATCTGCCTTCTACTGGATTCCCAGAGGAGCAGCCTTTTCTCCCACTGGATTCCCAGAGGAAGGACCAGACCCTTCAACATCACCACTGGACCATTTGGAGGAAAACTCTGCCCTTCTACAGGATCTCTGCTTCAATAGAACCATCTGTCACTCCAGGAGGACTACTGGAGCCACCATTCAAACTGGACTGCTACCAACACCCTGACTGACAGGGTGTCAGGTTGTATTCTAACTGTCAGGTTTTGGTTTTTTGTTTAATACTGCATCTTGGTCTAATTTTTCTATTAGGTTGTACTTTGTTGGTTTTTGTTTTACTTTATTTTGTTTATACATATTAAAGAACTGTTATTCCTATCCTCATATTTTTGCTTGAGAGCCCCTTTTAATAATTTGGAGGGAGGAGGTTTACATTTTTTATTCCAAGAGAAGCTCCTGCCTTCCTTGGCAGGCATCTGTCTTTCAAAACCAAGACACAGCCCATCATTTGACCTGAGCTGGTTTGGAGGGTGTGTTTCTAAGACGTCATACTAGGTGCAAGGAGCAGCAAGTGTCACCAATGGACTGCACAGCCTAAGGAGTTCAAAGCCTTCTGTGAAAGCCACATGTTTCCATAGCCTCATCTGGAAGGTGCGACACTTCCATAACAACTTTGGGCTGGCCCCTCTGGTCTGATGAAAACTCAAAGCTCAGAGCCACTGCTTTAATAGAAATCAGAAAAGATCACTTCTGTTTTACCTTCACAGAATCCAATTCTGTTCTCTGAGGGGTCTATTCATAGTCAAAGAGTAACGGATGTGAAATTAATCTTTTGTGTTGTACACAGGATGAAGAGATTATAGAAACTGATAAAAAAGCTGTCAGTTAAAACAACATCAACTTGCAAAGTACACTGTTAATGACAATGTTGGTATGGTGATGTTGCTGGCTGAAACACTAAAAAGAGAAGGCTGATGAAAAGGGGAAGGGTCTTTCATCAGAATTATGCCATCTAATGCTTCCGCACATGATGCTGAGCAGGTGGAGAAGAGTGATTTGGAAGGAAGATACATGAGGAAACAGGAGTCACTTTTATTACCAGTCCAAAAAACATGGACTTGCCTTTCCAGTTTCTTTGCTAGGCGTTGTCTAGTTTCCACTTCTTCCAGATACATCTCCTTGTACTTTTCCACTTCTGCCTGTGTATGTCGTTTTTGAGAAGTACACTCTTTTATCCTGCCCAGTTCACATTCAAGATGTCCAATTCTGTCTTTTAGCTGGTTGGTCAGTGAGTCATGATGACTGGCTCTGCTTTGTTTTATGAAGTTCTGAGTGGCTGCCTGTGCCTGAAAGAGACAGTGCACCTTCAGCTACCACAAAGAAAAAAGAGAACTCTCCCCACCTCTCAACTGCATGCACCCAAGGTCAAGGTGCCAGCTTGGCTCAGAGAGGCTCCTCGCTATCATCAGCAATTAAGGCAGAACCCGGGAACTACTACCATAAGTAATTCTTTTCACTCAGGACAAAGCCCAAATCAGTACTGACATGGCTCACTGGAGCCTGGGCTAGCTCAGAGTCCTCCAGCACCGTGCCAGGAATGAGGAACAGCTTCAGCAGATGGTTACTGAAAGCTGAACCTTGAGAGCTGCCTGCTCTACAGCAAATGCTCACAGGCAAGGAGAGGGTAAAGAGGCAAGGGAAGGCTCTTTGGTCCAAGGTTCCAGCAAAGGGTTTATTAGGCTGAAGGGGTCAGTAGCGACAGAACCCCAAGTACCTATGTGCACAGGGTTTTATACAACAAAATCTTGATGGGTGGGTACAGCCAGTTAACCAATGAGGAATCCTTAGGGGAGGAGTGAAAGGATTATACAATAGGTTCAAGGCCGACAGAGACAAGAGGGAGAAGAAGGCAGGTCACATGGGCCAATGGGGCATCGAGATTTAGGGGATTTCCAAGGGGGTGTCACAATCAGGGACTGGCCCAGGGTGGGACTGACAGGGAAGGAACTAGAAAGGAGGGCAGGGTTACTATCATGGGTAGGGAAGGAGCTAGAACAAAAGGGAGGGGATGCATTTGAAGGGGTGGATACAAATAAGGAAGGAACCATTGGGAGAGAAAAGCATAGGGGAACACAGGGCTAAACCATTACAGTATTATAAACAATGAAGTTAAGAATAAATACATGTCACAACAAGTACAACTATTCAAAGCTACTAATTAAAGGGCATTATCTCTTCTGGACAGGGCATAAAGAACACTCAAAGGTCACTTCCTATGAAAGCCAGGTAGGTGCTCAGCTGCTTTCTAAGGACCCTCTATTACGCAGAATGCAGGAACTGAGCTCCCCTTGGCTCTCTAGGAAAACGACACCATAAAATTTCTCTATAGAAATAGGTAACTAGGTTTAGGAGTCATGAAAAGGGAAATTTATGAGCAGCTTACTAAGGGAGTGGCTTGCAGGTGTCTCTGTAAGGTTTCAATCTTGTTGCTTTGCTGATGGACAGTGGCTTCTAAACTGGTCTTTTCAAATCTAAGGCTTAAAAAGAAATACAGGAGTCATTTTAAAAATCTGCCAGAGCAACAATTCCAAAAGAACAGAGTAAAATATTCTAAATAAGACCATCATTCAAAACCATTATGATTTGCTGTGATGCAACAAGGCTACCTATCTATCCTGTGGTTTTCAACCAGCTTCTTCAAGCAACAGACACTTTGTCACACTGTACTGTTCTCTTACCGTTCCATGAGTTCTTCCAGTTGTTTCACCGTCTCCATATATACCGACAGCTGGTTCTGCAGTTTCAGGGCAGAAACTGTTGTGTCTCTTTCCTTCTCATCCAAGGCAGCCATCAGCTTCTGAACACAATGCTCAGAATTTAGGTATTTTTCTTCCAGCTCTCGCAACTGTAAAATCACAGAAGAATCCAAAGTCATCAGGTGATCTTTTATACAGGGCAATGAGCTGCTGTCCAAGGATTCACATGCTGCAGATACCAGCCCATACCTTCTGCCCAATGAACTGTAATTATCTCAAGTACCTTCAAAGCTTTGCTTCTACTAGCAAATGAACACAAGCTGTGTTACTTCCTAATCTTGTACAGCAACCTCTCCCATACCTCCACAGATTTCCTGGAGCACAGTTCTAAGCACTGACACTGCCGCTCCACCACTTTTGGGGAACTGTGATTAAGCTATTTGTATTTGTTTTATTTACTACTGCAGGAACTGAAATGCTTTTATTCCTAAAGAATGAAGATGTCTAGGAAGTGTCAGAGAAAAACTGCACCAGCGCACCTGCTCTGGAGCCCAGCATGGAGCCATGGGGAGAGATTTCTGAAGTGGCAGATACCTCAAATGCAGTACTGAGAGAGGTGCCCAGCTCCCTCTGAGCGGGAAGCAGTGGATTCCTGAGGAAAGGCAGCTCTGCCTCAGCATGGTGGGGCCAGGAGGGATGGCAGTAGTTATACCCTGGAGGGCGCTGTTTCAGGAAAGGCTCATAGGTGAACTGTACCATCAGACTTGCTCTGGAGTTGGGAATCACGCTGGGGTGCTCAGGGAGTGTTCTTAAACCAGGAAGACCTCAAATGTAGAGCAGAGAGAGGAATCCCATGGCCCTGACCAGGATATGGTGAAACCCTGAGGGGAAGCAACTGTACCTCAGCATGTTGGGGGGTGGAGGCAGGAGGTACAGAGGCAGATCAAAGCCTGATATAACCACCACTTCCTTAGGTCTCTCTCTCTCTCCTTCTGATTCCTGGGATGCTGTCTTGATCTTTTTCATGATGTATTGGAAGAGATAGGCACCCACAGCTTGATTCTAAAGGCACAGGTTTCCCCTAACTCTGGTCAAACCCTAGCCAATTCCTTATGCAAAGGTTGCCTTTCTCCAGGTCAGCCTCATGGGTCATAGTAATTGCCAGTAAAGCTTTGGATGTAGATTGCTCTAGACCTGCACTGGCAACCTCCTGCTGCAGCTGTGGCACTGAGTCCTAGGGAAATGGTGTTCACTAATGTGAAGTTTTCTCTGAGCATATTATGAGTGCTTTCACTCCTTCAGCTGCAGAATTACGCCTGTCTTCAGAGTTAATTCAAACTAAGAAATGCTGGCCACCAGCAGGTAGCCAGAAAACCAATGAACTCCCTCTCCTCCTTTTCCAGCTAAGCCACCCCATTCTACCAGGGGGAAGCAGGGAAAACTTCACTACTTCTAGACAAGACTAGAAAGGCCACTGAAAGACCACTTGCTACAAATGCCAGGTCCTCAGCTGCTTTCTGAGAAGCCTGTGTCCAGAAGAGTGCAGGAATCAAGCGGCCCTTGGCTCTCTAGGAAAAGCAAATCATAAAATGTGCCCACAGAAACAGGTAACTAGGCTCAGGAGTCATTAAAACGAAAATTTATGAGCAGCTCACTGAAGCAGATGCTTGAAGTTCTCTCTGCAGGGCTTCAATATTGTTGCTTTGTTGGTGGACGGTGGCTTCCAAAATGGTGTTTTGAATTTCAAGGCTTAAAAAGAAATAAAGGCCCTATTAAAGAAAATTCTCCAAGGAGAGCACCAATTCCAGAAGAATAGCATGAAGTAACAGAATCAAATGTAAGAGTGTCCTTCAAAATCAGAGCATGTGTCCTCTTGTTTCCTCCCAATTCCTGCAAGCAACAGACATCTCATCCCACTGCGTCATTCCCTTACCATTGCATGTGTTCTTCCAGTTGTTTCACAGTAGTCTGGTTCTCAAAATATCCTGACAGCTGCTCCTGCAGTTCCTGGGCAGTGGGTAGCTCTTCTGTATCCTTATCATCCAATGCAATCTTTAACTCATGAGAAAATTGCTTAGACTGAAAATAGTTTTCTTCCCCCTACCAACCATAAAATCACAGAAAGAATCCACAGTCATTAGGTGATCTTTTATAACAGGGCAGTGAGCTACTGCCAAAGTGTTCACATGCTGCAGATACCAGCCCATACCCTCTGCCCAAAGAACTGTAATCATCTCAAGTACCTTCAAAGCTTTGCTTCTACGAGCAAATGAACACAAGCTGTGTTACTTCCTAATCTTCTACAGTGACCTCTCCCATACCTCCACAGATTGCCTACAGTGCAATTCTAAACACTGACACTGCCGCTCCACCACTTTTAGGGACCTGTGATGATGCTATTTGTATTCACTTCATTTGCTACTGCAGGAAAGCATGAACTGAAATGCTTTTATTCCTAGCTGAGAATCAACTAGGGTGACAATCAACACCAAGGTGCTTGAGGAGTGTTCTTAAACCAGGAAGACCTCAACTGTAGAGCAGAGAGAGGAATCCCTCACCCCTGACTAAGAAGTGGTGAAATCCTGATGAGTTGCAGCTCTGCCTCAGGAGGGTGGGTTGTGAAGGCAGGAGGGACCGAGGAAGATCAAAGCCCAGTGTAACCACCACTTCCTTGGATCTTTCTCCTTCTGCCTCCCAGGACACTCTTCTGTCCTTTTTCATTATGGACAGGAAAGCATCAACAACCCATGGTTTATTCCTGTAGGGATAGGCTTGCCATACCTCCACTTCAATCCTCTTCAACTCCTCCTGCAAGCACCGTTTTTCTTTCTTTACATCAGCCTTTTGGCTTGTAGTAAGTGCAGGAACAGTCCTAAAGCATTCAAAATTTGATAGGAAACATGTCCAGTTCGGCATTGTTTTTTCCCTGCTTGCTCCCAAGTCAACTCTTCCCCCTTTCCTACAAGCACAGTGAAAGGAAAGCCAGGTACATGGAAGCTTGGAGAATTCAGCTTAGAAGGTACATCAGGATGTCTCCAGTCCCACTGCCTCCCCAGTGTGGCCTTGACTACAAGAGAAGGCCAATGCTGTTTAGGGCTCCTTCCACTACTCTTCAAAATCCCCTTGGATGCAGCTGCACAAACTCTTGGGGCAAGCTGTTCAACTGCCTGACCATCTACACAGCAAGATGTTTTCTCTTTATGTGTGGCTGGAATCCATCGTGTCCCTTGGACAAGTTGCTTCTCTTTGTCCCAGTGCTCCCATTCATACCATTTACTGTACCAACTGTTGCTTTGCTTGAAGCTCCCTTTCCTGCAGAGCAACCTTGCTGCTGAGCTAATGGCAAGTTTCCCAGTCTGGGAAGTCTGGGTCTGTGCATTTTTTTTGCACCACAGACAACACTTTCTGTCAGTCCTCAGAAGACAAAGTATCCCGGAGTATGGAAGGTTTGAGAACAACCTAGAGCAGACCTGCATTTACCAGTCACACTGGGAACTCCTTCCATATGTGGCTCTTCCTTCTTTTTCTAAGCTCATTCCCATGCCTCTCCTCAGTCACTTGCTGACAATTGAAGAGGCCTGTGTGCTGTTTATACAAATCCCTCACCTTTCACATTGCTCTGCAGCATGCCTGTCAGCTCGTTTTTTTAGAAGACACTCCAGCATCTCTTTATTGGAGACTGCAATATTTAAGGGGGTGTATCCCTCCTTGAAGGAGAAAGAATTTCCATTAAAAAACAGAGACAAGTTTGGCACCTGTTCAAAAGAGCAGCTTTACGCACATGCCAAGGTTACCTGGTTCTGAGCATCACTATTGGCATTATGCTCAAGTAACAGCCCTGCTACAGTAGTATTACCAGACAGCACAGCCAGATGAAGGGCAGTGTTGCCATCAGCATCTGCCAGATTTGGGTCAGCACCATGTTCTAGCAAAACAGCCACACATTTTTCTTGCTCATAGTGTACTGCCTGGAAACAAAACACAAAAAAGGGGTCAAGACTTTCAACATTTTTGTCTTACTCTTGTCAGAACTAGCCCATCTCCTGAATGCTGGGTTTGAAGGACATCTTCAAAGATCTAACTAACGGAAGCCTAACCCATGCCCATAACAACATGCATGTTTCTATGGCCCTTCTGTGTAAGGAATTACCTCTCCTATAATGCACTGTAAATAAGCTCCACTTACAAGATCAGAACACAGTCCACTTACATGCATCAGTGGAGTTCTTTTTAAGTTGTCAACCACATTCAACTGCCACTTATTTTCTGCTAGATGTCTAATAACATCTGCATGGCCATTTGCAGAAGCGAGATGCAGAAGTGTCCTACAAATTAAACAGATGGTCTCAACACAGACAAAAGATGAAAAAATGTGTGTATTTATGCAGCCCTGGGAACCCTGCCCGACCTCTGCTTCTCCCACTTGCTGCTGCTGCAATCCTGTGCTGATCAGCCACAGGGCAGAAGAGAATGGGTGAGGTCTGAGCAGCTTTGAAACAGCCCTGCAGAGAGACCATGGCCAAGTGGCAGTCCAGCAGCACACACTTCCCACAGTGCTCCAGCCAACCAGGCTGCTCCAAGCGGTGGAAAAGCTCTAGAGTGCACTCTCCCAGCTAACAAGACAAATCTTGCTTTTCAAGACATTGAAATGCAGATTTTCAATTTCAAGCAATTGAACTTGAACTTCATCCCACACATGGCCTTAAGGGCGGGTGCTTCCACACGGCATCCAAAGCTGCCAGTGGGAGTCGCACCATGCTGATGCTCTTGTTCTGCCTTTTCCTTACGAGAAGCCTGCTGAGGACTAGTGGGGCTTGGCTCAGAAAATGCAGCGGCAGTGCCGGCAAGAAGCAGCCAAGGAGTTCCGTTAGTGGCCCACAGAACTGACCACTTCTGCTCCTCTCGCAGGTTGACGTCGACTCTCTTGCAATACCAGTGCCACTGCTTTAGCCAGGCCAGATCACTGCCGGCAGCCCCGTGGCACAGCTTGCCCTGGGCCCTGTCACTGAGCTTGGAGGCGCTGGTGGCGGCGGCGGCACGGGGCTGCCCAGACGAGCTACTGGCTGGCAACTTGTGTCGCCTACTGCTGAAGAGCCTCCTGACTCTCTTCTGCAAGGCGTACCTCGGCATGGCCCTGCTGGGGGCGATCAGCAGCAGGAAGCACCCGGCGGGCTGCTTGGCCCCGGGTGTGGATGGGGATGAGGGACAGGGAAACGAAGAGAAGCAGAACAGACGCTCGATACAAGGCCGAAGAGGTCGCCCCGAGCAGTGGCGGCGGCCGAGAGGCAGCAGAAGGGACGCGCAGCTCTCCCAGCGTGGGACGCGCTCCTGCTCCCGGAGCGGGCTGAGCAGCTCTGCGCGCCGGCTCCGGGCACCAACACAGCCGCGGCCACCACGCGTCTGCGAACGCACAATGGGCGGTGGCGCCACAGAGGTCGCGGTGCAGGTGGAGAAGACGCCCGGGAAGGAGCAGCCCGTGGCCTGTGAGGCGGCCGGCGGCACTGGGCACTACCTCGCCTCTGCTGCCCCGGGGCACGGGCTGGTCTGCTCCGGCCGGGCCGGAGGCTGCGGCAGGCGCTCGATCAGCTCTCGCCTCACTCTCTCTGGGTTTTTCCCTCAGCGGATGGCCACGGTGCCGCTCACGGTGCCGCACACGCCCCCGAAACGAAGCTCGGGGTAGGGTTGGATCCCAGTCCAGGCGGGAGGGGGCCACCTTTGCTCTCGAGATGATTGCTCGAAGGCGGCCATGACGGGGTTCCAGGAAAATCCCCAGCTCCTCTGGCTTATCCCTCTTGAAGACCAGATAGACTGCCTTAGCCCCCTATGCCATCGTAACTGCTGGCACTTGCTGCTTTGCCAGCCGCAAACGCTGATTTTGTGTTCTGCTTCTCCACCAGCCAAGCGACAGCACGCAGCCTGTTACAAACACCCTTGAAAACACGTCCCTCTTTGTCCCAGTCACAACAGAAGGTGAAGGCCCAGAGGTTCTGCACTTGCTTTCTGGGCGGCTTCAGTTTGCTCTTTCTTGAGATATTGTGCTTTGCAAGGTCTTGTGAAGTCTTTTAGACCGAAAAAGTATTGGAAAGGGGGTTTTTAATGTGAAGAAAGTTAGTAGATGCAAAAAGAGGAAGAATGGGCTGTGTAGCACTGTGCCAGAATAAATGAAACTTGCCAGTAATATGGTCCTTTGTAGCAGACCTGCCAGGATGTATGCCACAAGTCCTTGCTGTCACACTGACTTGTGACCCTTGCAGTCATTCAGCCCTCAGGGACATCTCAGTTTATGTTCACAGATGTGCAGATAAGAGTCACTTCCTAACCCAGTGTTAAAAGGAGATTATGTGGTATAGATGGGGGAAGTATGTTGGGAGATCTGTTCCCCAGTGGGTTTTGAAATGAAAACTTACACCACCATCATTGTGGTAATTAGTGTTTGGTGCCAGTGTTTTCCCAAGTGATTCCCACAGTGTTGCCTGTCCCCAGGCCTAGTGTAGGTGAGGTAATTTTGTGTTATTTAAGTCTCTGTTCACATTATATGGTGTGTTCCATAATCACTTAACAAACAAGAAGACTTCTGGAGTAAATCCTTTCAAATGGCTAAGGATTTTCCTATGTTCCTTCCTCTTTCACTATCTTTACAACTTTATAGTCTTTTGCACCCAGATTTCTGAACTCTATTGCATGTATACTGTCTTTAAAGCTTCCCTGAACAGCCTTTGGGGCTCCAGCTGCAACTTTTATTTTTTTCTTTTTTTTTTTTTCTTTTTTTTTCCTGGAACTAGCTAGCTTTAAAGCACAGCTTGATGCAGTGGGAGGTAGGGAATTAGGCAGCATTAGGATACAGAGTGCAGCTTTTCAAAAGGCACAGTACATGTACTCAGGCAGGGCTTTTGTGATGCCCTGTTGCCTTCTTGCCTCTGTTTCCCTATGAAGGAGTAAACTCCCCTGAGTGAAGAGACCATTAGTTGTGCTTTCAGAAACGTATTACTGCTTTTCATGAGCGCTTTTTGCCATCTAGTGGCAACACATCTTCGTATACTGCTTGCCTCACGATTTTACTTTTTAGGCACAGTTCAAAATTGTTGTACGACTCCTCCATCAAGCAGCAAGGTGCAACTCTACATCCATGTGCTGCTGTGATGGAGGGTCAGGAGACTAGATGGAATGGTCATGTTGGGAGAAGTATTCACTGTCAAGTAAAACCACAGGAGACAGGAGAGGTCAAAATCGGTGCTTTTCTGAAGCTTAATGGAGTTGTGAGTTAGTTAACCAAATACTCATTATGTGATCATATGGAAGCCTGGTTGCTGATTTAAGGATGTATCCTGGAAGGTACTGCGGCAATCTCCTTTGCCCTGGGAGACCCCACAATGTACAGAAAAGTCCAGGTTTCCGGCCCGTGCTGTTGAAGGAGTAGTCTGGAGTCGTTTGTTCGTGTTCTCAAGGCAGTTTATTAGTTCCTTATCAAAAGTAGATTTCTCTGCCCTGCCAGGGTTGATACAGAACGCGTCCAGAGACACACTGTGCCCGCCCCGGTGAGCTGTAATCTTTTATACTAATAACGACGTATTTAATGTTTATAATTAATTACCAATCCATGCCCCTCACACCACAATGTCCAGATCTGTGTCAAACCAATCCAAAAGTGCCAGCATCACCAAGAAGATGGAGGTTATGAAGAAGAACATAAGATAACATGCCACGTGTAAAGATTCTCCATCTTGCGCCTCAGACCCCCCTGTACAGATCTCCAACCCCCCTGTACAGGGCTTTAAACCCCCCTGGACAAACACTCAAATTCTTTTCTTTTTATCATTCCATGGTCCCTGACACCTCTGGCAAGGCTGAAAAGCCTCCTGACCAGGTTTTGGGTCGGCCAAAGGCATCATAGGAACCCCCTGGGTTCCAACAGGTACCAAGTCTTATGAGGAATGACTGAGGAAACTGGGGTTGTTTAGCCTAGAGAAAAGAAAACAGTAGGGAGACCTTATCACTCTCCATGATGATCTGAAAAGGAAATTGTAGCCACGTGGGAGTCAGTCTTTTATCCCAGGTAGCAAGTCATAGGATGAAAGGAAATGCTTCAAGTTGTACCAGGGGAGGTTTATACTGGATAATAAGAAAAAAAACCCTGCACAGAAGGGTTTGTTAAGGATTGGAAGAGGTTGCCTAGGGAAGTGGCTGAGTCACCATCCCTGGAACTATTTAAAAGAAATGCAGAAGTGGCACTCAGGGACATTTTTCAGTGGCGGACTTGGCAATGCTGGGTTAACAATTGGACTTGACAACCATAAGAGTCGTTTTCAACCTAAAAATCATGAAATTCTATGACTGTAGAGCCTCTAAAATGAAAAGCCATATTTTGATGGGAATGTGTGTTTCATGAGTGTCTCCCATAATCATTAGGTATGCTACGTATACTTAAATGCAGTATTTATGTTGGACATGTAGGTGCTTAAAACAGCTCCACAACAGTGATGTCAAGTGGCTTTAGAGGAATTTCCTTCACTGAAATACAGTTCTGCAGATCGGTAGGGATTGTATGTGGCCATTTTCCTGAGCTTCCATCCACTTTTGAACCAGGATATGAACTGGAACTGGGTTTGTCTTTATTTCTAGCACCTGATATGAGGCTATTAAAATATGTGTCTTTTCACATCCCGAAATTAGAGATCTGCTGTTGGTCATCCCATATCTGAAACGTGCTATAATCCCACCAGTTTGCAAGTGTGATAGAAATAATATCCATCCATGTTACTGCTGAGGAACTGAGTTCCTGGCATGGGTGGTACATGCAAACAGTCCATGGCACATAAAACTGTGGTTCTTCAGGATAGTTGGTTCACACAGGAGTAGACATGACATAAAGTGCATATATTTGTAGATTATTTTGAAAATGTTCTGATTTCCCCAGAAGTGACCTTGGACTAGTCCAGATAGAAAAATGGGGCAACACCTAAGAGCAGTCTTGCAAAACCTTACTGAAATGGCCAAATACTCTCCGGGACATTATAATGTCTGGAAAGTACTATGCCCTTGGAAAGCAGGCTTTTTAGACGGTGCACTTTTCTTTGCTTTAAACCAAGCATTATTTCCCAAGATATGGAAACACTGTGCAAAATACAGTCCAGTCAAAAAGGAATATTCAAATCACGGCTCGAAGTTACATTGCACTGGAGGAGGGAAACTAAGGTTTTTAATCTAAGGAAACTGGGGATTCTAATCTATATTCCATGATAGGGTAACTTTCTTGTCATAATTAGACTTTGTTGTTGTAGCTAGATTTGCTCCCATAAACATGTTAGCTTGTTTAGCAGTATCTTCAGCCTGTTCGCCAGGAAAACATGAGAACCAGACTCTTATCTCACCGTGTTTGCTGTGTGACTACAGAGCTGTTTCCCCACGGAACTCTAGTGGCTTGCCTCTCCTATGTGTGAAACTTGTCAGTTTGCTTTATCCTGTGGAAATTTTAGAAATGGCAACTCCCCAGTTACTAAATTGTTTGCAGATGTTTAGCTGATATATGTTTGTTTAGCAAGCATCTGTGGTGATTTAGGATGATCCTGCCCCTGTGCTTTTGCCTTCTACTCAGAATGAAAGAGGTTGCCCTTATTCCTTCATGGGCTTTCCCTACTAAAGTGATTAACTTGATTCTGCCTGAAGCACTTGTGGAAAAAAACAACCAAAACCAACCCACAGGCTCAGGGTTTAGATGTGGATATTGGCTGCTGTTTGAAAAATTAATCTGCTTCCACCCAAACATGGTAATTTGTTCCCCCATAATTTTCCCCATGATTCTGAGACAGTGCCAGTAACCAACACCTCAAACCAGCTTTATCAGTCTGGCTGAAGCCAGGAGGGGGTGAATGATCCAGCCCAACTGCTGCACAATATAAAGAATTCATATGTTTTCCATGCTTCTTCTTGGGATGAGCATTTTATTTCTAAAAATCTGTTACTTCAAGACAAGAACTTAAGCTGAAGTTAAAGAAGGCTAGCAAAGGAAAAAAAAAAAAAAAGAATACCATATCAGCTATCTTGAAGATGTATTTTGTCATTGGGATACTAACTTATTTTTCATAATAAGTCAGAGACTTAATGTGCTGTTATCTAAGGAGCCCAACAAACATCAATGTTACAAATGTACCCACGTAAATAGTCCCAGTAAATAAGCCAAATTGCCGAACTCTCCTTCTTCTGTGGTTAGTGCACAGCTATATTTGATATTCTTAGAGCTGGACAGTTACTCTGGGTTTTTTTTTGTATGTATTTGGTATTGGATAGTATGCTGAATGCAGTTAGTTCTTTCTTAACACCTTTGCCCATATTTTCAGTTATTTTAACCACTTCTTGTTTCTCACTTCATATTTAAATGGCCAAGTGGCTCACTATATCTGTACAGAGCTTGTTGCAAAAGGCTTTGAGTGTTCCACTACTATTGTAGAATTATAATAGTTTAGGTTTTACAAGTATAACCTGTAACTAGAGGAAAAATGAACATTTGTAATTTTATTGGCCTACCAGTGATTACTGGATGGACAGCTATCTTTTCAGTATCTAGAGTAAGAGGTAAATAAGTAACAAAGATGTCAAATTAAATATACTGCAACATTTCCATAGATTTCAGGATTTTGATTTGCCATTACATTTTATTAAAATGCAGAAAAGAATAGAATCACTCATACAGTGTGCAAGCTAGAAAGTGTAGATTAATTTATTTTTCCACATCACATTTCTAAAAGCTCTGGCTTCTGTATTTTAAACTCTAAATAATATAATGTTATTGAAAGACATGGTATGAATTTTACATATGCTAATGAAAGACCTACTTTTGATGATAAAAATATTATTTGTGTAAGAAAAACATTTTATAAATGCTAAAAATATTTTGTAAGTGTTGTGAAAGAACTGGGTATATTTTTTGTTTTGTCTCTGTGTACTGCTGTTACACCTGATATATACTCTTGTTTGGCTAATTTCTGTTAACAAGATATTTAAGTCAGTAAGCACAAATCATTTTCTTCTCAGTTACAAAGTCAGGAGCTTTCCTTGTGTGTTGCTATAGATTTCAAATTACAGAGGTGTATTTTATACACCTTGTACTGTTTGTGTCTTTATACACATCATAAATATGCACGTATGTAGTTGAATAAGTATGTATGTAAAATAAAATTAATTGTCTGCTTAAAACTTCTAACTGACTTTGCAATACAAATCTTGTTTGTTTTCAGAGGAATTGTGATGTTAGACTGCTTGGGAAAAATCTCCTTTCTTTTGTTTATACAGGATACTAGCAAACAAAAAAACCACAACAAAATGAAATTCAGTGTTGTGATAATTAATTCTAATTCATCAAGGATCAAATTCAGAAAATAATATTTTTCTCTTTGTTCCAAGAGGGGATAAAGAAGGATAGAAAGAAGTATATTTTCTTATGTAAAAGCCAAAGAGATATATTTGAAGTGCCTCGTTTGTCATATGTGTAATATCACATATCAGAAGACTCTCCTCTGTACCTAGCAGCTATTGTGCAACAAGTGAGTGGGTGAGTAGTGAATACTGGTGCTGTTCCCAGCGATCTGATGACTATTGCCAACATCTTTATCAGGCTGCTTTTGTTTGTTCTCAGGGAAAGAGAACAGAGATTTTTGATTTTGTTACAGAGATTTTGATTTTATTTAATCTCAGTAATACATCTCTAGGCTTGACCACAGTGAAAAAAAAAAGGAGTGTCATTGTTACTGTCACTGTCCTCTAGGGATCGCTTACCTGTCTTGTTCACCACTTTTGTTTGCAAGAGTCTTTGACTTAGCTGTGTCCTACCCTAGCAATGAGAATGCTAGCTAGGTAGCTGAATTCCTTCAGTTCCCACTGGAGATTTTTATTTGTATATTGTGTATTCTGTTGGTTTTGGAAGTTTTGATGAGCTCCAGGTATGGGTGAACATGAATGTTTTCTGAAGACTTACTAGATTTCCATATTATTTGGCATTATCTTAATGCATCTTTGTATTTTCCTGGGGTTCACTCAGCTGGCCACTTCTTCTTTCTCACAGAAGTACAATATGTAGGTCTCAGTAGAGTATACAAATTTAATTTTTTTTTCCTGATTCATTTTTTTCCACAGATCTATTAGGGTCTGTGATGTATCATTGAACTACTGTATGGAGAGAACTGTCTTATCTTCAGAAGATTATTTGTAACACAAGTTCGGAACCATTTTGACAGCTGCTTTATTAATAATGGTAAAAGGTACTTAGAAGCAGACAGCTATCCTGGGGCCTGCATCACCCATTACCAGTGAATATTTAGAAATCTCTGCAACTGGCTTACCAGAAAGGCAAACCTGCATTCATTCAAGGTGTTTCATTGCAGCAGCGCAACAGAATTTCAATGTGAAAAATAATTACCAAGAGTTAAATCCTTCTAGAGTAGACTGTTGCTAGCAGGAGGTTGGACTCTGCCACTGAGCTGGTAATTTTCCCCAAACATGTGATAAAGGTTGAGATCTCATCTCTGACCCTTTAGCTTAGTTTTTTGAAGATCTCAGATAGTTAATTATAAGTTCTTTCTGCATCAGTAGGTCTCATAATGTCTCGTGCAGTGATCAGTGGTAAACTATAGAAAAGTTGTTCCACAAACCTATTCCTGGCAGCCAGATAAAAGGGAGGATGGCCACATCTGATCAATTGGAAGGTGAGAGAGGTTAATTATTTTTGCCTGTTTGCTCAATACCAGCCTTTTCAGGCCTCTGGAAGGAGAGGCTGTGGAAAATTAAGTGACACAGAAAATAATTTCCCTGGTGAATTATGCTCTGTAATGAAAAGAGAGGGGTGAGGCTCAGGGGCTTTGCTTTGTCTCTGTTGGAACAGAGCCTTGCTGTCCATAGGAGCTCTTTTCTCAGGCTGGGGAGCACCACTGGGTACACCTGTGAGCTCAGGCAAAGCACCACTTTTGCTAACACAGTGCTGTCACCCAACAGAGAAATCCCTGGCTGAAGATGTAAGCCAAGCCAGCCTGGGGCATCATTCCTGTGTGGAGTGAACAGTCTGTTCCTATTGCCCACAGCTCTACATTTCATGAATACAGTAGTGTTGTTCCTGGGATGAACCTGTTCATGGCTCAGTGGTAGGGCATGGGAGAGAGAAGCTCAATACAAGTCCATCTGTGTAGACATCCCTTACTTAACCTCCATGGGCTCAACTTCTGCTGTGAATTTCCCTTTTTTTGGTGTGTTTCTATAAATCAGCATTGACTTATGATAGAGTTGCTAGGAGAGCAGGTAAATTCAGTGGTGCATTTCCTTTACAGAGGGTTATGCAGTGGTCCTAGGAGCTCAACATTCTTATTTAATTACCAGCTTTTGGCTTCCCATTTTATATGTATAGTCTCTGTTCTGACTTTTTGTTATCATGGCAGATTATCAATCATACTTTGGGAATAAGTGTTAAAACAAAATTTTACAAGCTTGCATTTTACTAACTTTCATTTTTTACATAAAAGTGAGTTTTCTTCTAGATTTCCCTCATATTCAAATCCTTCTGGAAGATACATTTCAATAAAAACACTATCTGAAAGGTAACACAAATGCCTCATGCCAGATGGGAGCTGTTGCCCGCTCCAATATATCCTTCACTATCCAGCTGGTAATGTTAGGGATACTCCTAAGGGAGAAATGTAGAACACAGCCACATTAAGAAAATTCAGGTTTTCTACATAGTATCTTTTAGTTTGAATTTTAGGGCTTAAGTGCACCGTTATTATTGTAACATCATGCATTGCAGTTCCTGAAATTCTATCATTTAATGAATTAAATAGAAAAGGAGTAGAACTTTAAACAATTTATAAGGAAAAATGATTAGACTAGAATTTTTCAGTTTAGAGAAATGGTGATTAGTTGCTCTGCTAATTTTAGAGCAGATGAAACCGTCCTGATCAGCCCTATGGATAGTACATGGGGCCACAATAGATACAAGGAAATCCTGCAATCACTATACATGCATACTTACAGCAAGGGGATGCAGGAGATGCTTGCAGGCCTTCCCTAACCTCTGCTGAAGACTTGATTAAGAGCTGCCAGGCTGCTGGTTGACTCTTGGCATGAGAATGTGTGGCACAAGGCTTTTTTGAACCGGCCAGGTCAGAAACCTGTCACTTTAAAAGTCCAGCCGTTCAGCAGTGTTTGGGCTAATGTGCTTGAGCAGAGGTTTGTGTAAATATGGGCTGGGTACTGCATATGGGACCCAAGGTAAAATCTGGATAACACTGACCTCTGCTCTGTGGGAACACTAGTTTATCTGGAGATACACTCGGTGTTTCTGCCTGACACTAGTTTGAACAAAGCAATGTAACCTCTGGTAGGATGCCAAAGAGACAGGGAGGTATACACCTTTTCTCTGTAAGTGTTTTTCTTGCATTCAGATGTTACTACCGGATGTCTCAGCTTTAACACAATTGCATTTGCCACAGGGAAAGTATTTTTTCAAATAAATAAAAATAATTATAAAAAGAGTTCTAATTGACTCTAATCATAAAGCATTACATTAGAAATCAATGAAACTGTTGTGAACAAACATATGAAGAGACTTTTGTTGCTACATTACCTTGCTTTGTTATATATTCATACATTAGTCACTGTCCTAGGTTACAATGTAAAAATATTCCAGTAGGTATGTATTCTATTTC
>VXBU01003877.1:19812-38722 GCA_013400315.1 Bombycilla garrulus
TATTCCAAGAGAAGCTCCTGCCTTCCTTGGCAGGCACCTGTCTTTCAAAACCAAGACAGTCACTAATTTGATCCTCCTAATCATTAGTGTTCATTAATGAGATGTGGCTGTTTCAGAATGTCAGGGAGAGATTTTAAATATTTATAATTGGTGAACTACTACAGGATATTTTCAGCAATACTGAAATTTTGCTTTTATAAAATCACATATCATCAGAATACCCAGAATCCAGCATTCAACATAACAATAGGCTACACTGTCTTCTTTTTATCTCAAAACACAGTGACAAGTCATGCAGGCTTTTTACCACAGATTATGTGTATGGGAGTGGAACTTTTTGTGGCTTTTACATCATTAATAAGAGCAGTTTTATAAGTTGATCACAGGTGATAGATGGATTTTGAGACAGAGCAGGAAAACAGAAGATAAGCATGACATCTCCATCTCTCTTTTGGACAGATGGGTATCAGCTACTAATCTGTAATAAGCAAATTCTAATGCCTCCTTTCTCTTCTTTTTGTTGTGTTCCATTGTAGTTTTTCAGTTGGATTATCATTACCTCAGGTGATTAAAAGCAGGTGAGATAAAAACCTTGATGTTAACATTTCTGATGCTGTAAGCAATTTTGTTGCATAGTAAGGGCAGTGCCAAGTTCTTTGCTAATATAGGACTCTACTCAGAATTGAGTTCTTTGGATTTTCAGTCCTTTTTTCAGAAGGCATATGAGTGGAAGTTCTCACATTACCTATTCAACTTCAGTAACTTGCAAATAACTCCCAAGAGCATTGTAATGTTTTACACAAAAATTGATGGATAAAAGACACAAGGAAGGCTTTAGCAGAGGTCAGGAGAGTGCACATGGGAAGACAGTGGGGGCCAGGCAACACCAGTATCAGAGATTTCAGGAAGTTTCCTTCCAGAAAGTGATTATTTAGGGTGACAGAGTAATTTAATTGGAATGAGACATTTTAGGATTTGCTAATATTGGGAGTGATTGATTTTATAATATTTTTTTCTATTCAAACTGCTTCTTACATTGATGCAGTTAAATTCTTGTTAAATAGCTCTACTCAGTATTAGCCATCCCTTTTATTTCAAGCTACAAAAGCTTAACATGCCACATGTGCCCACAGGACAATTTCCAAGATGGAGAACAAGACTATATTATGTACCCTTCAAAATTCTGTAATGATGTGATGTATGATTGTTTAGATTATTTGTAGTATTCTAATGATATGAGTCTTATTGTTACCTTCTAGTGAAGAATGTGTTTCTTTACATATAGAACCTTCTGCATAGATCAATTTTGTCTGTTTTGGCAGACAAATAATACAATTCTGTTCCTTCTTTACTTCTGTTATAAGTGAACTATTAACCCTAGCACTATACAAAGGCAGATTTTTTGCATTTAATTATTACGTGTGGGAAATCACTAGTCAGAGAATGCTGTGAGTTTAATTAGCATATCCAGTCTGATAACCAGGCAGATGCAAACAGAAACCTAAAGATTACAATCTGAGTGGATTAGGTCCAGCTTCCAGGAAGGACAAGATGGAAACAGCCTTCTGCAAGCAAGGAATGTTTGTAATATGCATGAGTTTGTCTATGGGATGTTTATTACAACTGATTGTAGTAAAGGTTACTAACTCTGAAATAATACATAAACTTTTGGGAAACTCAGTAAAGGGGAATTCTGATCATCAAATTGAGGTTCCCATCTCTTCAATCACCGATAATTACTCAGTTGCAGCCTGGAAACAGTATTAATCAAGAAAAAGTATGATATCACTCCCTCCAAATGTATGCATTTTGTGTGCTGTATTGTTGAGATTAGGATCATACTAGATAGTGCTTCTCTATTAAAGTCTTCAGTTGCATCATCCTCTATATTTCATGGGATTATGAAGGAACTCACTGAAGCCAGGCAGTCTTAAAGAAAAAATGGTCTAGATGTGCATCAGTGTGGTGCAGAAAGAATTTTGGCTCTCTTATTAGCACTTGGTCCTCATTTTCTGGTTTTGCTTTGCAGTGCTGACAGCTGACACAAACTTTGCTGCCCCTCAGGTTAAGCCTTTTATTTAGCTTCTCTTATGTGGATATGCATAAATGGATGGCATGGTTCTGTTTTGCTGGGGCTGCTTCTATCCCTGCATCCCAATGAAAGTGGGGAAGGGACCATGAGACAAGAGATGGGTACTTGGGGAGGGTTGCAGGATTGATACACTTTTGTATAGAAGAAGGATGATGCAGTGATTTAAAACCTAGCTGGAAAATTAAACACACCCAAGCTTCTCCTTTTCCCCCCCTCCCCTTCTGATAATGGAGGAACACTAGGAGACATGATGAATTGGAATAACCATTTACTGAAAATCAGAATAACCACAACAATATTAGTAGCAAAATGTGTACAAAAGAGAAAGGATATTCACTGCCAAGCAAACAAGAGCACTTACCAAAGACAGCGCCCTGTGTGATTTTTCCAGATGAAGGCAATATAATATAGCAACTAACCCTGCGCTAGGACCACATGGTATTCAGGAAACCAAAAGTAGTATGGCTGATGAGAGCTTCCACAGCTTAATGCTCCCACTGCCCTGTATTACAAAGTCATAGAGATCTGGGGCAAGTGAGCCGCACCAGAAAGGAGATCATCTGCACTGTGCCATGCTGCTGCCTCAGACCACTGTGAGCAGCTGCCTCTGGCATTCGTGTCACTTCACTGGGGCTTGGCCCTGCACTGCCACCACTCTCTCCCTTTTTCTTTTGCTTGGAGCAGAGTCTCAGATTCACTATCATGCAAATGCTGTATATAGATCATATTAAAGCAAAACTAGCTTGGAAGTTAAGTAAGTAAAAATAAGTGGTGTGAAAAAGTCTGTACATCTCAGAAATACATTTCTCATTTCAGTTGTCTTATAGCACGACTTCAAATACATTCTATTGTACCAGTTTTTGGAAGATGGATAAGTAGTGCAAGAATCCATACCTCTTATGTCATGACAAGTTAATTACATGAGATGTACGTGAACTACAGGGCAGAGGAATTAGTTGTGTAATAAACAGACACAGGTATAGCAGCAGAGATAAAGAGGCTTTATTCTTTCCCTTAGGATCAGCTGACACAAAACATATTTTTCAATGATGTCTGTGCTGTACCACTGTGTAGCTGCCTCCCTCCCCTCTCTCTCCCCCTGTTGGGATCAGGACTCTTTCCATCCCTGTTGTTATGCTGCAGGCTACCATGGGCTGTGCTGAAGTCAAGTAGATCCTGGCATCAACTGTGAGAAATAGATGAGGATACTGTCAGACATTTTTAAGACATTAGTATTACCCATTGCTGTAATCAATCTGCTGGGTTGTTTTTTGTTATGCTGCAGCTTGCTTGCTGCTTTTATTGACTGGCCCAGCATAATAGTGGATTTGGTGCAGGTGCAGAGCCCTGCTGCATTTCCCTCACTGCACCACTCTGACATAAAATGATGGATGGCTTGGAGGACATTTTAAACAGCATGGAAAAAGCAACAGCTATTGCAGTTTAGGAGATAAAAGTGCGAGAAAGGGGTCAAAATATAATATTCTTCTGTGCAAGGGGGGAGGAAATTCTGTAAATTGAAAGTAGTCAGGGAATATTAAACACTGTAAAATTATATGCAGTATGTTTAAGCTGTTAGGCTTCTGGTAACGAAGAAATTATAGTGGTGGGGATGGGAAAAATTGAAAGCTACTATAAAGTATTATCTATCAAAAGTGATAAACATTAGGGAAGCAAGTACTTTAATATGCTATCAGACATCAGTGACACTTGCTAGGTTCAGCAAAACTCTTGGTGATTCACAAATTAGGTCGCTGAGAAATTTGATGTCAGTGATTTGCATAAGCTTGAAGCACATCAATTCACCAAAGTGATTTTTTTGTTGTTGTTGATTCTTACAGCTGGATCATATATAGTAATACACTGAAACAGGCAACTGAATGAAATTAGATCACCAAGTTATGTACAAATAGAACTGTTTTGGAGCTAATGGATTTAGAATAAACTAGTGTTAATATGGAACACTGTCTTTCAGTTACAAAACAAGCAATTTTGAGCCTTGTAACAGTTTTGGGGTTAGGAAGTGACAACAATATTCTTCCATGGATTTTCATACTATAACTACAGGATGTTCATACATCTGAAACATCACAGACAGCCATTGCAAAGCTACTGGGTACTTTGAAGTTTAAGTGAGAGAAGAGTGTTGGAGTCCAGGGTGTTCCCCTGGCTTCCCTGGATGCCTCAGAACCCGGGCAAAGGGCTCGGAGGCCTTGGCACGATGCCCAAGGCCCTTGTGGGTTTGATTTGAGTCCCCGGAAAAAATTACCATAATTGCAGGAAGAATTACAAGTCACAAAAAAAAAGTAGAGTATAAATTAGACTGTTAGAAAGTAAAAATATGAGTTTGTGACATTGTTATGATAAGAAGTTTAGAACTAAGATGGAGGGTTTTTACTCATGGTATATAATTTCTTCTTCTTTTTCATGTCATCCATCTTTGAGCCAGGGTGGCATTTCTGGATTGTTTTGTCAGAAAACTGGACAATGTAATGTAAGGGTCACACATTGGAAATTAACAGTAAATATTACATTATGTAGATTGAGCTATAAAAGATAAGACCTGCCCTCTTGGCAGATAGTGTGCTCCTGACCAGCTTGCTAGACAGACCTATGTAACTTAGAGAGAATATTTCTTAGATAAGAAAGAATAAACAACCTTGAAAACCTCAGAGAATGACTTCTGCGTCTTCTTCACCGATCGAGCTGAGAAAAAAGGGAAATCACAGACTCAAACCACCTGAATGTCCTGTCTGTGGGTGATCTCAGTCTAGGGGACCCTGCAGAAAATGACAAAGAGGAATAAAAAAAAAAAATAAATCCAAAATCTATCACAATTTGGTCACACAAAACAATCAACAGAGGTCTTCTTTTCTGAAAACTCTTGCTAATAAATTACTGAAATTAACCACAACCCTTCTACTTGACACTCCGCCAGGGGTTGCAGGAGGGCTCAGCTAAGCTTGATCACCTCCCACCTGGGAAAAGGCTCCCTCAGCTACATCTGAAAACTTTTGCTCCGATTTAGCCCAGTACCCCTAACTGGCTTGATTTAGTCTGTCAATGCTTAGACCAGTTTTAGGTTTAAGCTGCCCTTAGGAAGTTTACTAAAGGAAGTTCTAGGTGACTTACATAATAGTGGTGGGCAAGTGCTCTCAAGAACCAAAAGGAAGAATGTTCAATTCTTCAGCTTCTCTATTAGAGACTGTCTGGATCTCAAAGTGTCAGAAAGCATGTATTTGCAATGTTAAAAGAGGATGAGTTTCATATGTCCAGGGCAGACAGGAGTCCTTTTTTTAACACAGAGGACTCAGAGGATTTAAGTACACACCTCCGTGGTTTCTTTTCCCAGGACCAATGGCAAATGCCATGATAAGACTGTGTCACTGACAAAAACATCTTTTCAGTCTGAGGTCCTTGTTCCTATCTACACTAACAATGGGTATTTTTCCCCATAAGTAGTCCCAGGAAGGCTGTCAGGGAACACAAGAAGCCTTTCTTCCCTACCAAAGGCATCAGACTCAGCACCACACAACCGAAGCTGCTTGTGTTTCATGCTGCAGTTTGTTTCCTTTGCCTGTAATGGCTCCGTGTGCTTGCTGTGCCAGCATGAAAGAAGTAAAAAAAGCTGATGCTGAACCTACCTCTTCCCAGACTTGCTTTGGGATAGGTACCTGTGTAGTTTCAGGACATGTGCACTCCACAGCATGCATGAGTACTCATAGTCTTACTCCATTTTATTGTCCTGCAGCTACCTTGATTTCAGTACTTAAATGGGTTTTATCCTGTCTCAGCTCTAGAACTTCTGTCCACTAGTAAAGCCCTGATGTATATGCCAGGGACCTGTGGAACAGAGGACATTGGTCTGCTGTATTTTGTGGCTTTTTTTGTCGTGGTTGCCCACAACCAGAAGTTACACATATCACAGCTGCAATCATATGTCATAGTTGAGAGAGAGACAATACTTTTCAGAGAACTAAACTTTGTTCAGGCAGCTTCTCTCAGACTTCTGTTTTTTTTTTTTCCCACAGGCAACATCAGTCAGTCCTTTACCTTGGGCAGCAACACACATCCTTCAGAAGACTAAACTTTACCCAAGCAGCATCACACAGCCTTCTGATTTGCTCTTCTTTCTGCATGATGGGTTAACTCGTTCCTCACCTGGCCCTGTCTCTTCTTAGCACAGCCAGCAGACTGAGACTGACTCCAGCACACCTTCACAGCTGAGCAGACAGATCCCTACTGATTCAGCATCAGCCAACCCCCTCTTTTGTAGGGCTTGTCTTTATTGGTTACACCTGTGGCCTGTCAAGGGCCAGTCTGCTTCTAGTCCTCTTGTAGTTAGTACTGCTGCCCACAGTTTGTGAGCTTGTTAGGCATGCATGTGCCCTACATCAGACTGATGCTACCAAGGTACTGCTCTGCTTTACTTTTTCATCAGTGAGTTTGAGAGTTCGTAAGTCATTAAATTGACTAGAGAATTTGTAGCCCAGATTTAAACTGTAAAGGAGTAGGAATTTGTTCTTTGATCTTGAGTAAATGATTTAAAATCCTTGTGCCTCATTCTACCCACCTGTGAGAATAGGAACAATGCTATTTCTCAGACCCCAAGATTTTAAGAATACATGTTCCTCAGATTAGAAACTATATCAGTAGGAGCCAATAAGTATGTTAAATAGGTACTGAAGAGATTGGACTAAAAAAGTGCTGGTGGACCCAAGGCCTACACTGGCAGCTCAGCATTTTTCTTTCATAAATATAATCTTCCTTTCCTACAGGAGACAGTCCCAATGTTACTGTCTCTCAATGGGTGACATATAAATCATATAAAGGAATGCTTTTTGAATAGGCCAAATTATCAAATCGGCTGTACTGATCTGAATAATGCTGACCTGAGGGGTACATTTCTCCTATGCGCTTAATGTTGAGTTACCAAACTGCATTTGCAGGATACAGCATAACTTGGGTGCATATATCTTGTTTTCTATAGCTGTGTCATCTGTTTCACATGTATTTGTGAAAAGGGGTGGTTGCTTCATGTAAGTTTATGTTCTTTCACTAGCAATAAAAACCTCAATGGGGTGAGACTTGGTAATGGAGAAGAATACAGAAAGGAAAGAAAAGTAAACTAAAAGAAAAATTCTTGAGAGTGTAAATGCAGTCATTTCAGAGTTTCTTGCATATAAAATTTCAGGTAGCAATAAATGGAAAAATGCAGTATATGAACCTGAATGAGTCATGAAAAGCAATCTCAGTGACAGGAATGCATTAAAAAACTTTATAAAAGTAATCAGTTACTTATCCTTTTACAAGATAGAGAAAAACGAAGACACATGCATGAAAAGCACTTAGTTTTACCTAGCCATGATTCTAAGACAAAGAAAAAGGAATTATTTGATTTGCTTAATTTTTATCAACCCCCCTGCCATTTTTCTATTTTATTTTTTATGGTACTTGTTTTATAGTTTAGTCAAAATACTTGGCAGCTAGAAAAAGGATGCAGCATGTAATTCTTGAAAAATGCTTGGTAACATGCATTGCCATGTTCTAATGCTTTCTGTCACAAAGGACTGTGAACACCATTTATGTTTTAGTACATTTTCCAAAGATTAAAAAAACATCTTGCTGGAACAGCTCATTGTCCCATTGCAAGTGAGGTCGAGATCTGGATGTTTAAATAGCTCAGTTGGGAGAACATTAGACTGAACAAAAAAAGACATGCTACATGCTTCTTTCAGCATGCTAGATGCAAAACTGAGTTCTTATCTAAATGACTATTAATGTCAATTTGGTTTTTATAACTTAGTACTTTATAATGTTATTGCATTTCTATTTTTGTTAGCATTTTTTGGGTAGGTTTATGCCTTGATGTGGTAAGTAGCTATTTAAATATTCAAATGATCTTTTCAAAGTTACTTGGACTGCTTGCCAACTTTAGATTAAAAGGAAGAAACACTTGTACTGGTTGTAGCCCCATCCCAGCACAGTCATTTCTCAACTTGGAAAGAAAACTAGATTACTGTTTGCAGTTTATTTACAAAGCACTTAAGGTTAAAAACTACAAAATGTCTAGGTTTCCAGTTACAAAGCTAGAGTTGCTGTTAGGTTAAGACATTACATGTTCATTGAAAAAGACATACAGAAAAGTTGCCGTTTATAAATTTCTATGCTGTTTTATTTTTTCCTCATGCTTTTTATGGTGCATGATACTCTGAACTATTAAGTGGAAGTCTGTACAAAGGACTTCCATTATATTAGATGTTCATACACTTAGAGCTATTTTAAGATGCTTTATGGGTTTTATTACTTCTGTTTTTACCATTATTGCTTTTTCCTGAGTATTTACTCAGCTGTCTCTCACTGGTGCCCAAGGAGACCTGTAACCAACTATTTAATATTTGTTGCACTCTAACAAGAAAGTTGTCAGAAGTTAAATTCATGATAGCTACAGCCTGAAATTTGTCTTGTCACTATCATATGAGGAAAGACTAATGCAGATGTCTTCACTAGATTTATAAACTCATGTTAATCTCTCTCACTAGTGTTTCAAGATTTCTAGGAGTAGAATACTTCCCTGATAACCAGATAGTGGTTATTGCCTGTCACAGTTTGTAGTTAAACACACTCCATTATTGCCTGTCATAGTCTGTACTTCGAATACATTCAGTTTAATTCTATAAACCAGTGAATTAAAACAAAGAAGATATATCCTGAACTCAGCTCTTTAAGGTAATGAAATATAGTGTCATCTCAACAGTGTTATGACTGAGTGTAAATTCTTGTTAAAGCCATGAATTTACCAAACATATATCTTTTAAATTGTCAGTGTGTTTTGTGGCTAGCTTGTGGCTCATTGTGCTGGTTTTATCACCGGTAGGGAAATTAAACTCCAACTAAGCCATTCCCTCTGCCCCTTTTTTTTTGTAAGAAAGGAACAATAAATGAGATTATGAGTTTAAATAACAATTTAATAAAACCACAATAGCAACATCAGAATCATTGAGTGTACTTCTATTCCACACTCCAAGTGATGATTCTGCTTGAAGATAAAATTTCCCTACATGATGAAAGGCAATGTTGTGTTGGATGCACAGTAAAGACTAGACAACAATTTCCATTATAAAGCTTCACACTAAAAAATATTTTTCAGGAAACTAATTTAAGAAGATGGAGAATTAAATGTACAAAAAAGGCCAGATTCCTATTTAAAAAAAAAAATCCTATTTTGTGTAACTCATAGTTTAAAAGAAAAAAAAGTGCACGTGTTTCTGGATCAGTATTCAACTGATAACTGATTGAGATGGAAGTTGCAGTGTAATGTAATCTACTTGCAAAGTTTCTGGTCCCTACAACTGCTTGCCCATTTCTCAAAATACTGTGAAACGTTCATGTCTTAATGTCTGGATTCAGCAGTGCCTAGTTAGTTGCTGTTGCAGGAAAGATCATCCATTGTTCACAGAGATAAGAAAGAAAGTGCATTTCATTCCTTCCAGGCACAAATCTTCTGGTAAAAAGTCCCTTTCATTCAGTTCTCTTCATATGGATGGGTCATGTTACAAGGGAGATGAAAGGGACAGAAATGAAAAACTGTATGGGATTTATAACATCAAGCAGTGTAATCCCCATGACTGTATTGCCCTTGGGACTAACATCACATCTTCTGGAAAACCTGATAATAATACTTTTGATTTCAGTTAGAAAATCGATTTGTCTGCCTCAGACTTAGTGTACTTCTGTCATTGGAGTATCAGAGTGCCTTCCAGGGATTTAAAAATAGTAATGGCCATGATCAGCTGACTTTCCCAGCCTCAAGAAAAAAGTGTTAAGTGATGTCATGGTTTAACCATGCAGCCACTAGCTTACCCCACTGCACATCACCTCTGCCCCAGTGGGATGGGATGGAGAATCGGAAAAAAGTAGAGCCTGTGGGTTGAGATAAGAACAGTTTAATAATTGATACCGTATTTATATTCAAAATAACAAACCCTCTGATAATAATAATGATGATGATGTAATGAAAAGAGATACAACAAAAAGAAAGAAAGAAAGAAAGAAAAAATGATGAACAATACAATTGCTCACCACCTGCTGATGGATGCCCAATCTGTCCTCAAGCAGAAATCTGAGCCAACTTCCCCCAGTTTATATACTCTGCATGACGTTTTGTGGTGTGGAATATCCCTTTGTCCTGGTCATGTTCGCTCCCAGCTTCGTGTGCAGCTCCTCACTGGCAAAGCATGAATCACTGAAAAGTCCCTGGCCTAGAGTAGCTACTACTTAGCAACACCTAAAATATCTGTGTATTATCAATATTATTGCCATACTAAATACAAAAACACAGCACTGTACCAGATACTGAGAAGAAAGTTAACTCCATCCCACTGAAACCCGCACATCTGATGTGTTTATTTTATTTTAATGAAGTGTTAATAAGCATTAGTAATGCTTAAATAGATGCATCCTTGGACCTTTAAAAGTCATCTAGTCACACTACCCCTCTAATGAGCAGGGACATCTTCAACTAGATCATTGCTCAGAGCCCTGACATGACCTTGAATATTTCCAGGGATGGGACATCCACCAGCTCTCTGGGCAACCTGTGCCAGTGTTTCACCACCCTCATAGTAAGAAATTTCTTTCTTATATTTGGTCTGATGTATGCATGTAGGGGGACTCAGGGGACTTCAGCTGTTTTGGAGTTACATTTCACACACTGTTATTCCAATATCATTAGAGCTATGTTCGAATTTTGAGAGTCTTCTTTTAAATTTGATTACTGAGCTTAAACTTGCTTCACATTCAAATCCAAATATTATCGCTTTTCGTGAGTGTAATGCATATTTCTCTTTGACTGTAAGTGGAGACAGTTTCTCATTACTGTCTAGTGTGAGTCAGTAAACCAAAAGGAAACCACGTAAATTTGTGAGGCCAACAGGAATTCTCTGTTTCAATACTGATTGCTCAAATCTCAAGAGCATCTTATGAACAAATATGTATTCCCTACTGCAGACCTCTATCATGTAGTGTTTAGCATGGTGTATTGCAACTATGAATACAACCTGTATTCTAGAAGCAAATATGGTGATTGAAGTAATTATGTGAGGCCTCTCTGAGGAACTGAATGGATCATATAAGTAATTCTGCAATAACACGTTTTTCCCATCTAAGATACATGCCAGTGCAATGTGCATCAAAATTTATTCTGCTTTTCATGACATGATGCAATGGTAAAAGTGTGCATGCCACTAGTCCCTGCAGAAAAGGCTTTAAAGCCCACTGCATATTGCAGCACAGCAGCTATATATGATCTACTGGATGGCAGCCAGGAGGAGCTTGGAGGAAATGGTAAGAAGTGTGCTTTACAGTGGTACAGTGAAAATTTTCTTCGTTGTAGGAAGATAAACCTTTTCAATTACATTGGTAGCTGTAAGAGTTTAACATGGGCCCCAGTAGTGACATTTTGTTCCAGAGCTTGGTGCAATACAGGAGTTCCTATTTTTAAAAAATATTGTACCTTTCTCCCTCTTCACCTACACTAAGGGCTGGAGCTTTTTTCCAGTTGAAACATTAGTAATTTACATAGCAATAAATGTGGAAAAACCCCTGAGATTTAAATCTCAATTGATGCTGATTCTGTAATAAAAGCATAGAAACATTTCTAAAAGGCAATTTCTTCACTTATTTGATTTTCTCTTCTGTAACTGCATTGCAGTGATGACTTCACTCATTCTTATAATCATTGTAACCTTTATCCTCATATTCACTGGAAAAACCTTTTCTTCTGTTGTATTTTTCTTTGACATTGTTTTTACCTTCTTGTTATTACAATCCATAACGTTTAATAATAAACGATGTCCTCTTCAAATTGACATAGATGATTGCAATGTTCCTTGTGCTTTTCCCTGTACTAACACCCCTGTGTCATTTACCATTTTTGGATGGGATGCCACTTTTTTATTGTTGCCTCCTGCTCTGAATTGTTTCTAGGCACTAGACTGACAGGGACTGCAGGCTTATGAATTGTTTTTTTCAGAAGGGCCATGTCTGACCTACAGGATTCAGTGTTATCTGAGGATTTATAACATCTCTGTTGAGAAGTGAATCAAGAATTTTAACTTCAGATCAGACCAGCAATAACCAATAAAGTGTGATATAGAGTAGAGCTCAAGTGTAGTGGATGCTGGCAGAATTGCATTATACAGACAATTTGCAATTAGACATCAAAGAGATAAGTGTTGCTGACAGAACAAATGAAGAAGAGTAGGAGACATGCTCAGAGTTTGTTCTAAAAATTACACAAAAATAGAGTGTGACCTGTTTCCATAGCTCACCACAGTCAACTTGTGACTAGTCTTTGATAATACATTGCTTATCACATTTGATGTGGTATGCCAAGTGTTTTCACAGTTAGGTTCTTAATTTTTCATGTTGGTATAGCCAAGAATATTGTCTTATAGAGTCCATTTGCTTCTTCACAGAGTCTACCACTCTAGTTATTTATAGCAGAGAAGCCTGAAAATGATGCATATATTACACACAAAGTATAATCAAATCCAAACACACATCTAAGCAATAATGGCCTATTATTTAATATATTTGTCCAGTCTTGTCTGGATTCTGTTCTCACCGTACAAAAGTATAATCTCAGTGATGTGACTAGTGTGTTTGTGATGGAAACTTGATGGTCCATGTAACATGGAAAAGTATAGTTATAGTTCAAAATCCACTAATTTTTCTATTTCTCAGAACATACGTAGGTAAGATATATAGTAACTGAAACATTTTTAGCTTTCTTTCCTAAAGAAAAAATAACACAAAACATATTCATCTTTCTTTTCTGTGTGTTCTTCTCTTCCTTCCTAGTATTTTTTCAAATTTTTGACCAAGGCTCACATTTCTGAGAAGAATTGAGATCCTGAGCTTGTCAAAGTTCTTAAAAATCAGGTTATGACTGGTCTGTAAATAGAGGAGAGAGATTTCCATTACTGAGAGAAAGGCTGACAACTTTTGTCTGGCAGTCTGTGGGCAGTTTAAGGCTGGTGTCAATCTACATGAATTAGTGGGTATGTGGAGAATGTCATGAAGTCCGTGGAAGGAGGCATGGGAAAGGCTGCTCACTGCTTAGGCAGAGTTTTTTATAGATGTTTTTTCCAGTAGACTCTTAAAATTTGGCCATATTCCTGGTTCAGTGACATCTAAGGGCTACCAACTGTGATGCCAGCTGAATTACCTTCTGATCAAATGTATAACCTGTAATAATTACTCAGTGGTGGCACTCTGAAGCCCAGCTGGAACATCAGATGATCTCCTGAGTTGTGATGGGACACACAGGAGGAGGTCAACACTGCCTGCCATGGCTGGAAATAGAGTGCCAGCAGTTGTATGGTAGCTGATGCAGCTTAGTTTCTTGTCTGAGGATATGGCACAGAGATACCAACTTACTGTGAAGTTAATCTTTAATTCTGGTCTCTTTGGTGGGAAGAGAATTCATAGGAAAACAAAAGATCAGTCCCCAGCCCCAGAACTGACAAGCTGGCTGTAGCTTGTGTCCTGTAAGCACAGGACCACAGCTAGTTGGTTGATAAGACTGATACAGGAGGGACAAAAATTCTCCTAAAAATTCAGCTGGTGAAAAACAGAGTAATCCAAGGAAGAGTGCAGTCTGGGAAAAGTTCATGTTTAGATTTATCATTTTCATAAAAGAAATAACCAGAGGAAGAAAAGAGGAGTTGAGAACAGCTCTCTTCAGAGCTGTTAAAAATTTGATAGCAGGAAAAGCAAACACATAACGAGGAGAAAAATTACCTAGTTTTGTCATACTTTCATATCTCACTTAGGAAAATCAATTAATCTCACTGAGAAGTGCCTAATTGAGCAGTACACCTTTTAAAACAAGACCTATGATCTTTTATGCCTTGGTTTGAAGATATGCCTCACATATAAATCTCCACTGAGTTAATATCCATTGCTCTGCAGTGACAGCTTGATGGTTGGGTACCCATCTACACAGAGCTTCAACTCAGGATGTGAGTGACAAATAATGAAAAAAACCTAAGTGCTGGATTTTGGCTCAACAGAAATATAGCTTGGAGTTTGCAATGACAGTGCTGACAAAGCCTTGAAAATATCTGTGGTAATGGCTCTAAATCAAGAGCTATAGTAAATGCCAGGACAAACTTCATTACTTTGAGGGAATGAGTACAGAAAATAATAAAAAGAAAGGCAAACTCTGGCAACAGATTAGAACTATGGGCACAATCTTAGTTCTAGTTTTTTAGTACTTCCCAAGTCTGGAGGAGAACTCTGCAGCAGCTTCTTATATATAACTGTGATATGCTCAACAGTGAGACAAAACTCAGGCCACCACCTGCACTATTCCATGAATTCTCATAATCAGATTATACTGTAAATTATATCAGTGCTCCACACAGAGCCCCCCAAAAGTTTCAAACTTTTATCACTGTAAAGGAGTAATGGATTTTCTAGTGCAGACTTTGTGAGGCATTCCTTAGAAGTTTCTTCCTCTTGCAAATTTCTGTACTTATTGGGTAATATGACATATTTTATTTGGCAGTGTAGGGACTGCCTAGTGTTTTAGCTCCAGGAAGGAAATAGCTTTGACACAGATTATCTGTGCCATTTTTCTTCTTGATAGCAACATGCCTTCTGAAAATGAAAGCAAATTTCTAAGCAAACTTAAGAATAGACTTATATTTGGTGAATAATATTGTAATACCCTATGGAAACCCTGAAAAGAGAATTTAAGTTATGATCATAATGGTTTGATTACTCAGTAGTTAATCCTTTAAAAGTAGTGTAAATATGTTATTTTTTACTATTGCTAATTAATATCACATTTTCTTCCCAAAGTCAATTCAATATTACTAAAATATTATTTTGAATGATCCAGCACCTTNTTGGGGTGGTTTTTTTTAGCAAAAACAATGAGCATAGTATTTTGAAAGAATGAACATAGTATTTTGGAAAATATTCATCTTAGGTCTTGTAGTCAATCACTAATTTAATAAAGGTCAGAGAATTTTTTTCTCTATTTGTAATACCTTCTTTGTTATCTGTTGTATACTGAATATGGAAAGAAAATCAGGATTCTTGCTTCACAGATAGAGTGACAAAAATACTCCTGAAGGCTGATGAGAGATTTCCAATAATGAATGGCAAGTAAACACAAAACCCCTGATGTGTGGTATCTGCCAATTCAGATGGCAAAAGAATTTTGCTTCTAGTGTGTAAATTTCAGAGTAGTAATCAGTTTTGTGCTTGAAAGGCATATTAAAATTAGCAGAGATTTTTATTTCTGCATCTATATATATTGAAAAGCCAAATATCACAGTTTATCTTTCTCTAAGCTGAAGAACAAAATACAGACTTTTTCCAAGCAAACATTAGTAGCCCCTGTTTAAGGATCATAGTGCTTTGGGTGTTAAGGAGGAGAATAAGCATTTTGTGGAGAGATGCATTGCTGAAAGTCATGGTAAGTGTGAACATGAGAACTTCCCCAATTTCTAAATTTCCTAATTTTTAAACTTTAAATTTGTAGAACCCTGGCCTTGAAAAAGAACTAAATTAACTATAAGTGATTTGTAAATCACTGCATACAAATTGTGCTATATGAAGAGCTGAGTTATGCAAATCTATAAACACCAATGTCCAATAAATAATTAAGCAGAATTTTCACCTATGTTCTTAGCAGTTTCTTGATTACATCATATCAGATTCATTTTCAGGGATATAACTAGAACAAAACAAGTCTTTGGCATGTCTAATTTAGTTGTTTTTTCCTGGTTATAGATCTGTTCCCTCCCTGGTGCCTAATTGCTGTTAGAATAAGAAGGCATGATACATAATAAGGTATTGGAAAATAGCTCCTCTGAGCTTTGCCAAAGATATTTATATTTATTGAAATGTGCTTTATGTTTTCTGAGTTATGTAATAGTATCATAGAAAGTACCTAGCCTCTGTACCACTGCATATTGAATAAGTTCTCCCTTGTAGATGTACCCATGGAGTCTGATAATAAATGCATTATTGCTCTAAGCACAATTTAAAAGGAAGATCCAAATATAGCCTCCATCTTCACCTGGAGTGACAGCTTTAATATTCAACCCATTTTTCTTCAACCTCACACTATTCAGTTCCTGCCACTGTTCATGTACGGGCTTTATGTCCTCTGAAAAACTAACAGCAATGCTTTAAACTGTTTAAGTTTAGGGACACTAACCATATACCATAACAGAAATCATTGGTCTTGTTATTTAAAATGAACTATTGTACATTAGTTGAACATTAGTATTGTCGCTGGAGACCTGAAAAATCTTTAAATATACCTCTCCTTAATTTTATGCCTAGTGCTTCAAATGTAAAATAGTACTGAAAATGTACTTTTCTATAACTCAACAGGAATCGGACTGATTTTGAGGAAGGCTTGTATTCTCAGGGATCTACATCCTGTCATTTCAATTGCTTCCCTGGGAAATGTGTTTCCAGAAAGATGGTTCAAAAGGTTGACAGCAAATATTTTTAAACAAATGTAGACTAATTAGACAGTTCTTCTTTGTCATAGATATTCAGCTACTGTTCTCTACAGAGCGACATGCTTACAGGCATATTGCTCCATTTATTTTCTGGTGATAAGAAAAGCTTTTAAAACAAATTACAAGAGTTGGTATTATTTAGAAGACACTTTAATTCATCAAGAATTAATGTTACTTTAATTTCTTAGGTAAAACATAAACTGGGTTCCCAAGCTGGGCACTGATGGTTCTATACCCATGTATCAAATGACTGTGTGCTACAGTGAGTGGTTCCGTTTTTCTGAAATAGAACATACATTGCTGTATCTTTCTCCTCACTCTCCCTCTTCTGTGAGAAGTACAATAAAAAGTCAACAGCTGAACTGAATTTTTCTTATTTTACTTTTCTTTTGCTTTATTTTAGGCCCGTGAGGCCTCTCCAAACATGTGGTATGTTTCACCTGGAGGACGTTCTCTTGCTGAGCAATAGGCACCAGCCTTCACTGAGCACGTGTACCATTTGCCTAGCAGCAAAGAGCCATAGACAGCTCCCAGGTACTGTGGTTTACTGACTAACAAAGCAGGCTCCTAGGCTAAATGAGGATCATACAGTTATAAGCTATGGATACCCTTTCTTAATATTTTTATTCCTGCATTCATCAAATCTCATATGAACTGGGACTCACCTTATGTCAGGGTACTACATAACACTTTGTAGGTGCTGCAGCTCATTAGCAGTGAAGGAAAAATGAACAAAGGTACACAAAAACACATGAAGTCAAATTTGCACATCAAGCCATTGCCAGAGCTGGTTTGATGCTTAATGCAGTATCTTGCCTGCTGAAGTGCCTTAATTCTGTAAAAAAAACCCCACAAAACAATATCTGTTTACAGAATTTTTGTTATATGGTGAGACATGAGGGGTGTCAATTCTGCTTTTTTCCTTCCAATACATCAACATTTTGAACAGACTTAAACCCTAAGATGGGAAATTTGGGGCTGCTGAAAGTAAGCCCTTTGAATTTGTCTCCCATCTTGAATACATTACTTGTTCCCATGGAATAATCAATGAAATCTAAATATGTTTGGCAATAAAAAGCTCCATTCAGCTGAATTATTTTCCCCTCTTTCTTTATTTTCCAGTCTATCCAGGCAGAGTTTTTAGTAAATAGCATGTTTTTCAAGATTTTATCAATCAACTAAATCAGGATTTGAACTGAACATGCAAATGCAAGTCATGGGGAAAAATGTTCCGTTTGAGCCTAAATCTGAACATATCAATTCACTTCTTGCTTCTAGCTTGAAAAACAGCCCACTGCCTGAAGCCATGCCCAGCTGATCTAAGGCAAGAGGATGAAGCTGCTTCTTTTCCACCTTCTTCCTTCCCTTCTTCTTCCACTGGATAAAGGACTTTTTGATCCTTCATTTGCTCGCTCTTACCAACTGGCAGGAAAGATGGATTCAGATATAAGCAAAGTATGTGCTTCAATGGCTGACCTGTCTTCCAGCTCTTGATCTCTATTTATGCTCTTTCTGAAGTTCAGCTGCAGGAGAAAGATGCCACTCCAGTTTTCTGGAGTGTCCATGATCAAAATGGATGAAATCAGGATGAGATTTTGCAGTGAGGTGCACATAAAAAAATCCCATCATCTTCTGTGAGGTTGCTCACAGTGAAAATATGCAAAACTGTTTCAGGAATGAGAGTGGAGGAATAATGCTATAAAAGGGAAGGAAGATTTTAGAAATATAGAATTTTATAGTTTTAGGATAATTGAATTATTTTAGGCCTTACAAGGCAGTCTTAAAAATGTTATACTGTATGTGAACAATATTTCTGAAGAAAAACCTTATAATATTAATTTCAAATTTATCACCTACATTCCTGCAAATCTCCTGTCAGACAAACAAATTTGCACAGATAGATATTCCAACAGAAAAATAGTTATTGAATATCCAGTACTGTCTCTGTAAGAGCAGATGAAAATTAAATTTATTCTAAATTAAGAATTCTGCCATCCCTAACAGAAGCCTAATATCCCATAATTCATGAAAGGGGGAAACACTGGCCCAACACATTTATATCCCGTGTCTTCAGTCCTTTGGACTCTATTGACAAGGTAAACAGTTGTGTTCAACCACATAGCATGCTTTCTCTGAAACAAGAAAAATGCCCATTGCAATGGGCTTCCTTTCCCTTTCCCTTTCCCTTTCCCTTTCCCTTTCCCTTTCCCTTTCCCTTTCCCTTTCCCTTTCCTGACAATACAGGCTGTTAAGAAAAGAGGACTTC
>VXBU01003881.1:0-21421 GCA_013400315.1 Bombycilla garrulus
CATGGGGGGCGGCTTTGGCCGCGTACCGAGGCGCGGGCCCGGGCGGCGGCGGGGCCGGGATGTTCTCGGCGGCTGCCGAGAGCTTCCTCAGGCAGGCGAGGTGGGACAGGGGCCAGGGGGACTGGGGACAGCGCCAGGGACCCCTCGGGCAGGGCGGGGGGGCTGGGGAGCCCGGGGCTGAGCGGGGAGCCGGGCGGAGGGGAGGGCGGTGTGTACCGACCCTGCACCCCGCAGCATCCCCAGACGGCCCGGGATGGGGGCCCGGGTTCCTGACAGCCCCGGCTGTCCCGGCAGGGAGATCCAGGAGGAGGAGCTGAGGAGATTCGCCGGCCGCGTGTCCGCCCTGCTGCAGGGCCCCGAGCCGGGCTCCGAGGCCGTGGATGGGCTGCAGAGGCTGCACCTCACCGTGGCCGCCACCAAGTACCCCCGCAAGTGAGTGCCCGGTGGGTCTCGGGTGTTCGGAAAGGCCAAGCGTTACCTTCCAAACCAAAACGAAAGGAAGGGCGTGGGGTAGGGCTTTGAAGTAACACGGTGCCTTGAAAAGCCTAAGTTCTGTTTAAACACAAAGCCCCTCTTTGCCTTTCACCCCTGGCCAAGCAGAAGGTGCCCATCTCTGGTGGGAAAGATTAAAAAGGATTGGTGTCACTGAGACCTCTGCCAAAGTGCACTGAGCAACGGCATTCAGAAATGTCACTGTCAAGGGGGATCATCCCAAAGCCGAGAATATTCAGGAAATAAACCCTGACTCTTTTCTCACCTTGCAGTGGTGTTTGTTGTGACTCTTGCAGGCTCGATGGCAAGTTTGTGGAGCTGTTGCAGACAGTGCTGTGCTCACCCAAAATTCCTGAGCAGATTCAGGTGCTTTGTGCTGCCATCCTAAGAGAGATGTCACCTTGCAATGATCTGATCCTCTCCTGTGATGAGATTGAAGATACAAAGCTCTTGAGCCTGGTATCCTCCGTCCTTCTGGCTCAGGTAAATGACCTGTCAAGTCAGAGATCTTCCCTTGTCAATATGGATTTGCTTTTTGATTGTTCCCTGCTCCTGAGCTCCTCCCCGAGCTCAAGGAGAGTGAAAATCAATTGGAAGTGTGAAGGAAAAAGCAGAGGTATTTCAATGTTCATTAAATGATCTCATTACTCTGCTTTGTATAGGAAAAAATGGCAATTTTTTTGTGTGTAGCATTTAACAACAAGAAATGTTTCAAATTGTAATGTTCAGACACTGATGTCCTGGAAGCAAAAACAAATCTCTTAGTGCTGGCTGCTGGAATAGATTTCAAATCAGGGCTGCTTAAACCTGGAAAGCAAAATATTTTAGAGTGAATTTACTACTTCTTTTGATGATATTGGCTTTCATGTTCACATATAAAAAACACACACAGAACCTATGGAACATGTAGGACTGTAAACGCAAATGACACTTCAAAGGTGCAGATTCTCCATGGAGAGAAGCAAACCTGAGAACCTTTCCTGCTTTGAGTGCTGCCTGGGGAACAAGCTGGAAACTTCTCTTTTTTCCTTCTCCTTCTTTTATTTTTATTGTGCCTGTTAAAAGTAAAATGTTTTTGTGAAACTTCTCGTTCCGAGTTTCACTGTGTGCTTAGAAAAGTCTCCAATGTTTCTGGCATTCATCTGGGTCTACTTAACTAAAGGAAAGGAAACAGAAACCAGCAATGTATTGTGCTGCCTCACAAAGTTCCTCTCTCCCATATCCAGCCTTGAGACTGTTCTGCAGTTCCACAGTGTAAAAACACACATAAACACCCCCATAGTTTGGGATCTGTGAATCCAAATTACAGAAAACCTCTGTAAAATGTGGTGAAATCCCCTGTGCTGTGAGTTCTTTTTGTGTTTGACTTTGGTTGTGAGGCCTGATGGAAGAGATTGGTCTCTTGTAATGGTGGATTGTTTGTCTTTACCTCTGCTTTATTTTTCAGGAAAATAAGGGTGAAGTGGCAGCTGTGGGGCAGCGTGTGGTGAAAGTCCTGGAGAGAAGACTGCCCGAGGGTCAGAGTGCTCGCTTCCTTCTTCCTGTCCTGGCAAATGTCATCAGCCTCTCACCAGAATCTCTAACAGAAGGTAAATCTGTAGGAAGGGCTGAGATTGCCACCTGGCTGTGATCTGGGTAGTGATCAGAATGCTCTCAGCTGGAAGCTGCTGTCAGAGGTGATATTTCTGCTGCGAGGAAAGGGAACTTGCTGGGTGAGGTGTATTCCACCACACAGAACTGTGACTGGGCCTTCCAGTCAAATCCTGGCCATGCATTTGTATGACAGGATCATGTACTCTAGCTGAGGCCTCCAGATGCAGCAGGAGTGTCAAACTGTAGCTGTGAAACTGTAGCTATCCTGAAGAGCATCAAGCCAAGAGAGAGAGAAACAGAGATGTGCATCTGGTCAAGAGAGCAGCAGGAACAACTAGAGGTGCTCTTCATCAGAGAGGCAGCACTGCATGGGTAGTGGTGAGTGAACCTAGGAGAGCATTCCAGCATTTTAAAGAGTTGTGCCTGTGAGCAAGAGTGAGTTAGTGGGAGTTTCCTGTGAGGTTTGTGTGCCTCCTGCAGTGTGCCAGAGAAGCTCTGGGGAGGATTTGGGCTGGGTGTGTGGGCTGGCAGGGCAGGAAGGATCACCTGGCCCAGCTTCTGTGAGTTCCCAGTGAGAGAGTTGTGCCTTTGCCTGCAGAGCTGAAGCCAGACACTGCCTGAACAAAGTGACAGTGTTTCTGCACATTCCTCCTCACAGCAGCTATGGATGGAGGTAAAGGAACAGGAATCTCTTGAGTGATGTGGTAGCAGAGTCCTTGGTTGCAGCACTCACTCCCTGGCTGAGGCAGTATGGCGAGTAGAGGACATCCACCTTGGGGTATCAGTTTCTTTATTGGAGCAGAGAGTGATCCAGGCTGGAGAAAAAGCACAGCAGCTGAGGGTTCACAGGGGCTGCGTCTCTGCCCAATCCAGCAATGACCCTGTCACTTCCCTTGTACAGAGCAGACCAATGTAGTCAGTAAAAAGCTGGCTGACTGGCTGAGATATGCAAGCATTCAGCAAGGAGTGGCTCAGCCTTCTGGAGGCTTCTTCTCCAGTCCCAGAACCAAACAGGTGAGTGCTGAGTTGCCATGGTGACCTCACAAGGACATTTGTTAGTCTGTTACCTGCTTTTTGGGTTCCCAGAATCACCTTCTTTTGGAAAACAGTAGACTAGAAGTGCTGCTGTTCTTCAGGATAATTTTGTGGGATACGTGGTTGACACACATAGTAAAGCAAAGTAGGGGGATTTACAGCTCTGAGATTTAGGAGTTCAGCTGCGGAGACAGAGCTTTGATCCTTGAAGTAATTTTTAGAAAAGAGTCTTTTAGTGACCGTGTACTTCAGAGTTAAAGGTGATGGCAAACAAGACCAGTGTCAAAGTAGCAAAGTTGAGTGTTTCAGCTGGGGAGAAGGATCCAGCACAGCTGGCTCTCTTTCTCTGGATACCTGCCCTCCTGCAGGACCCCAAACAAGGGCTCCTTGTCTCTGTGGGCTCAGTGGGGTTTTCCCTGCCCTCTCACTTAGTCCTTCCCTGGGGCCCTGACCTGCTGCCTCTTTTCTCTCAGCCTGCTCCTGTCACAGAGATGGACGGTGCTGTTGCCACAGACTTCTTCACAGTGCTCTCAGTGGCTCAGCACTACACACAAGACCAGTGGCTCAACGTGCAGACCTTCTCCATGCTGAGAAACTGGCTGCTGTGCTATGGGGACAAGGAGCTGAACACCTTGAATCCAGGTAGGGATTGAAGCTCCAAGAGGGCTGTGTGTTCTCAGATGTCATTTGAGGTGGCTGCACCAGCAACCCAGCAATCTGCCCTCCTTTAAACTGATTAGTTTAAATCTTCCCAGCTGATATTGGGAAGAAATTCCTCCCTGTGAGGGTGGTGAGGCCCTGGCACAGGGTGCCCAGAGAAGCTGTGGCTGCCCCTGGATCCCTGGAAGTGTCCAAGGCTGGATTGGACAAGGCTTGGAGCAACCTGGGACAGTGGAAGGTGTCCCTGTTCATAGCAGGGGCTTTGGAACTGGATGAGCTTTAAGTCCCTTCCAGCCCAAACCATCCTCTCATTCTATGATTCTGCATGACAGGAATATGGGCAAGAGTTCAGAGATCTTGGACTAGGAGCAGGGAAAGTTTGGGAAGGAATAATACTAAACCTCCTGACTGATACTTATTGAACCTTCCTTGGGGAATTACTTGTTGGTGAGTCTCCTGTTTTCAGACAAAGCCCCATGGATTCCTAGGAAGGAAGGCCTGGGTGAAGGGTGACAAAATCTCCTTAGTATTCTTGTAACATTCCATTCTCCCTCAGCCTCCTGTTCCGGGTGACATTGCCTGACAGGTGTGGTGTTTGTTGTGTAGATGACAGAGCAGGAGTGGACAGGTCTGTGACACCCAGGCTCTCCAGTGCACCCAGGGCTGGCCGAGTGCCTCCCCCCAGGGAGCGCCTGCGGGACAAAGCCTTCGAGTACTGCCAGCGCCTCGTGGAGCAGAGCAACCGGCGTGAGTCTGGCCAGGAGCCCTCCTGGGGGTGTTCTCCAAAATATTTCTGCTTCACTGCATGTTTGGGCTGGGATCTCGCTCCCTGGAATCCACAGTTAGGCTCCTGGGGACAGGGCCTGCTGCAGCTGCTGGGGGAAGACATTAAACAGTTCTGAGCTGGGGTGTTGGGAAGGATTTGGAGGCAGCAGTCATGCTTGATTTGCAGGGGAGGCTTGGTTCTCATTGGCCTGAGTTTAGGATCAGTGTGTGTTCTGCCTGCCCTGAAGCCAGGGTTAGAGCTCAGAGTGACAGTCTCATATTCCTGTGTGGGCTCAAAGCTTAGCTTGGACTCGTTTCTCTGGCAGGGCCCCTGAAGAAAGATGATGGAGACCTGCAAAAAGCTGTAAGTGCACAGAGGTGAGGGGGGCTCAAGCTCTGGGAGTTGTGGCTTCCCTCATTCCAATCTTGCTCTCTGCTCTCCTGCAGTGTCTCATTGAGGCAGTGACAATCATGGACATCATCTGCCAGCAGGACTCCTCCTACGTGTGCCGTGCTGTCCCCTTCCTGAAAATCCTGCACAGCAGGATCTGTGGGGATGCCACTTATGCCAGGGCACTGCTGCCCATTGCCCAGTTCTTCCTGAACCACGGTAAGGCTCCAGCTCCCACCCCTCCTCCATGATCCACTCTTGCCTGTTCCAGCCCAGCCTTTTGTCCTGGCACTTTGCTGCCTGCCAGAGCTGCTCATTCCACTTTGCTGTGCTCTGGTATGGGTGATCCCACCCCAGCAGACCCAGGAGCTGGGCTGTCCCCTGCTCTTTAGAGGAGCATAACCACATCTCTCTTAGCCCCTGGAGCCTGGCAGAGCTGCAGGGTGGGTTGTGCTCAGCAAGGTGTTGTGTCCTTCCAGGCAAACTGGCAGCTGTGGACTCAGATGTCATCTACAAGCACCTCTTCACTGATATCCCAGCTCAGCTCTTCCACAACCCATCACTGGCCTTCGAATTCATCCAGTTCTGCAAAGACAACAGCCAGCTCTTCACAGACTCCTCCAGCATATTCAGGCAGAGCTTCCCAAATCTCTTCAAGGTACAGCATGTTGGAGCAGCAGAGGGAAGAACCTGCTTCCCATCCCTTTCTGTGCTCTAGAACTTCGTGTTTGCACCCCAGAGCCCTCTGTGTGCCTCCATGGCAGTGCTAGGGAGAGCACAGGCAAGAAGGATTGTTACTGAACAAGCATGAGATTGAGGGGGAGGAGGTTTCTGGGTGTGTTTAGCACTGCCTGGGTTGGCAGGACTGTAGGGAGCACAGTATTTGTTTCTGGAAAAGTTTAGTAAGTTGCAGCTTGCCAGCCACTGAACCAGCTGCCAGAGGCCTGTGTTGAGCGGCTAACAGGCTCCTCCTGGGTTTTGACCAAGCCCTCAGACTTCTCTGGTTTTGCTTTTCAGAAGTGACTTTCCCTTCCCCATGCCATCTGGTCGCAGTGTGGAGCTGTCTGGGTGTGTGATGGAGGGACAGTGCAGCAGTTTGTGTTTGTTCCTTGCAGTTCCTGGCGTGGAACAGCCCACCTCTGATCTCTGAGTTTGTGGAGCTTCTCCCATTCCTGCTGGATCCAGGCACAACCATTGAGATCTTCCATTTGCTGCTTGACCTGCCCTGTTTGACAGCAGCTCTGGACATCCAGCTGAGGTAATGCACCTTCCCTTCCTTTCCCTTGTTAATCACTGACCAAAGCCCAGTGCACATTTCTGATCCTCAGCTGTCACAGAGCAAGAGGCACCAGTGCAGTCAGGTTAGCACAAGGCTGCACAGATGTCAGCCCAGTTTTCTGGTAATGTGTTGTCATGGGAAAAGAGGGTGACCAGCTCTCATATTTCAGTACTGGACTATCTCTGGGGCTCAGGGAGCTGTTGCCATTCCCCTCTCCCAATCCAGCTCCAATGTTTGAGGCTTCCATGAGCTGCCATCTCAACACAGAGGTAAAATACCTATTTTTCCTTTCCTGCTCTTAGCCCTGTTTTTGGCTTTGTTCTCCTGGAGGCACACAGAATTTTCTTCCTGACCTCTTAGGAGCTGTGAGTTTCCATGAAGATGGGGTAGGACTGGAACTGGCTGTACCTCTGCTCCTCCTTGTCCTCCTGACATTACAGCTCTTTCTGGAGTGCTTAGAAAAGAGAGTCATCCTAGAGGCAGGTGTTGGTGGGCTTGAGGGATGACTGAGGGGTACAGAGTGCCATTTTTCCCTTTCCCAGGTATGACACAGAAGCAAGTCTGGACTTTTTGCCTGAATATGGAGGGCCTGAACTCATCAGGTTGGCTCTCTGGCTCCCAGACAGCCTGGATTAGACCAGCTTGCTGCTCAGTGTTCAGGATCCCAGCTCTGCCCTGGCCCATTCTCGCAGTGCAGCACATTCTGTGTGTTTCCTGCCAGGGCAGCTGCTCTTCCTGCCTCTGAGAAGGCCGGGGGTGACCCAGCTGGGAAACCAGGCTCGTGTCTGGAGGCCTTTCGCCATCCCCTCTACAGGAGCGCGTTCCAGTATCTGCTCCGCACCAAGGCTGATCCTGAGGATGCCCCGGAGAGGTAGGAGCCTGTCTGAGGTGTGCTTGAGCCTTCCAGCTCTGGGAGGCAGCACTGGGATTGCTGGGAAAGGCACAGCTGCTCTGAGCTGGCGTGAGGTGGATTTCTCTTCCCTCTGTCAGCGTTGCCAGCACTCAAAAGCCTCGTGGGGAATAGGGAAAGGCAACTGGAAACAAACCTCCAACAGCAACTCTTCTTCTGCCCACAGTCTGGTTCCACTTCGGCAGCTGCTGGGATCCCTGGCTGGCAGCCCAAGGGTGGTGCAGTGTGCAGAGACTGTCCCTGTCTTACTGGAGCTCTTTTTCAGGGTGGTGGCAGAGGTAGGTCCTTTTGGGGGAGTTTGGTTCCCAGCTGAGCCACAGGGATCTCTTGTTACCTGAAGTGCAGTTGTAGAACAAAATTGCGAAGATGCTGCAGCTCCAGAGAGGGGTGCATGAGGGGAGGGTGGGATTGATACTGGCATGAACCAGCACTGAGCTGGCACTTAATCCAGAGAAACAGAAAAGCTCTGTGGAGCAGTGTCGGGTTCACTCTCAGCCAGCTGTAAAGGAGAGATGAAAGCACAGTGAGTGCCTGATACCTGCTTTATGCACTGCTCCCCTCCTAGGTCAGGCAGTTTCTCTCACCTGGCTGGTTATTTTGGGGTTTGGCTGCTGGATGTCATTGGTGCTGCTGAAACGAGGGCTGGCTTTCAGTTTGCAGATGGGTCTCTGATAAACCAGCTGGTGGTGCTGCTGCTGCAGAGGAGTGACCAGCTCTATGAGATCCCAGCATTCAAAGAGGATGTGTACAGGTGAGATGAGACAGGAGGCACAGCCCAGTTCCCAGTCCATCCTCCTGGCAGCCCAGGGCAGCCCAGGATCCTTTTCAGTTTTGGCCCAGTCCCTGCTGTGACATATCTCTGAAGGGTGCAAAATGGGAGCTGCACCTTCATCCCAGCTGGGAGCATCCTGAGGATACAGCGCTGTGCCAGTGGCTGGGTGCTGCCAGCCCCTCCTGGCTTTGGGCATGCCCTGGTCTGAGCTGGGCCCTTCTCTCTGCTGCAGGGTGCTGGGCTCACAGCTGGCAGAGCTCTGCAGGCTGCGCCCTGCGCTCGTGGTGGAGCTGTCCACGGAGATCCTGGAGTTCTCGGGAGCAGTCAGCAACATCCAGAGCAAGGAGGCCATCTTCACCCACATGGTGAGCAGGGAGGGCTGCACTCTGCTGCTCTTTTTCCCTCTCCTCCTCTCTCCTAGCATTAGCTAACCTGATTTTCTACCCCCTAAAACCCATTCCATTCCCTTTCCCTGTGCTCCCCTGTGCTTTCCTGGCCCAGGTGTGGGCTGTCGGCGAGTACCTGTCGGTGTCCCACGACAAGCGCTGCACCGTGGAGCAGATCACGCGCTTCTTCGAGCCCCTGGAGGCCGTGCTCTTTGAGATCACCCAGCTCCGGCCACAGGCCAGCACCCCCAGCTGTGCCCCCCGTGCCATCAGTGTCCTCATGGCCACCTTGACCAAGCTGGCAGCCCGCAGCCAGGACCTGATCCCCAGGTGAGCACCGGCGAGGGGTTGAAGCTGCAGAGCTCATGGGTCTGAACGTGGGTTTGCTGGTGTAATTAATAATTGAGTCTGGCGGCTGAAAAAGGACAGAGGTGAGCTGTGGAAGGGCAGTTCGGAGGAGTGGAATTCTGACTAATTGCTGCTGCCTAATGCTCTGTCACCTGCACTAGTCTGTTGGAGTTTACACACTTTAAGTATGTGTGTAAGTATTTCATTGGCTGGGTGAAAAGGTCCTGCCAGCTGATATCCGTGTCCTTCCCTCCTGCAGAGTGTCCATGTTCCTGTCCAAGATGAGGACATTTGTGCAGAGCCCTGCTGCCACCTCTGTTTACTGCGAGGAAGACCTTGAGGAGATCCTTATTCGGGCAACTGAGCTCATGAACCTGCTGAAAATGCCCAGCGTGGCTCAGTTTGTGTTCACCCCACCCCTGGCCAGCACACGGTTTCAGAGGGAGGTGAATGACTCCCTCCCTTTGGCCCTGAGGATGGTCACCCAGCTCCTGGAGCCTGCTCCAGGCTCCATGCCAGCCTGAGGACAGGAGGTTTCTGGAGTAACTCACTGGACACTGCTGACACTCAAGGCTGAGGCCCTGATCTTAACTGGAAAAGAGGAACAAGTGATTGTGAATGAAACAGAGAACAGGAATAAGGAGAGCTGAGGCTGCTCTTGTGGTCTGAGGCTGTTTGTATTTCTGTGTCCTAGTGCCTGTTGCTTTTTTTATCTCCTCAGCTTGTCTTATCCCTTCCTGGTGAGTATGCACTGAAAATCCTGGTGGATTTGTGTGAATGTTGCAGGAGAGTGAATGGTGCATTAATACCCTGCCAGCACACCCTGTCCCTTTGGAGATGTACTTCCCTTCCTTCCTCTGCCTTGTTTCTCCTCCCCTTTGCTCTCACTACACCTGCATGTGCTGCTTTTCCTGCCTCTCCTTGCAGCAGATCAGGCAAAGGCCTGGGTGAGCTGGAGGAAGCAGGAGGAGCTGGAGGAGCCCTCACCACTCTTAATGTCTCACCACTGGAGTGAACACAGAGAGATCCAAGAGACAGCTGCCAGAGCAGGGCTTAGAGAGATTTATTGATCCAGTTTCTTGTTGACACAGAGCATTTCTTACATCCACCGTGTCCGACAGGCGCCATGCTGTGCTCAGGATCTGCACAGAGCTTTATACACATCTCAGCTGTACATATTAACACACAGGGAAGTCAATCCACCCCCCTGCTCCTCCCGGGAGAAGCCAGCCCTCATGCACACTAGTAAATAACAGGGTTTATTTACAGTCTGTTTCAATACCTGACTGCACTGTGAGCGACACACAGCTCTGGGGCTGTTTTTCAGCTCCAGGGGTGCTCAGCTCGTACTGCTGGAACATGCCACGATGCAGCCCCAGCACTGTCTAGTGCAAACCAAGCCTCCCTCCGAGCCCTGGCTCTGGGGCAGAGGGAGTAAGGAGTGCATGCAGTTTGCCCAGGGGCTTTAGGCAGCCCATTCCAAGTTCTGTGGGGGATGACAGGCCAGCATACCTATTTGACTGAAAGTGAAGTGAATCACCAGGAGCCCTGAGCCTTTGCTCACTGCCTGGTAGAGCTGAGTCAGTGGCAGGAGGATGCACTGCTGCCAGTCCCTGCTGGGGCAGCACCCCAGGGCTGTGAGCGTGGCCCAGCAGAGCAGCAAGGCACTCGTGTCTCAGAGAAGGTCCTGGTCCATCTTGCCTAGAAAAGCAGGCCAGGCTGCCTTGAAATCCAGTAGTGGAGCATTTCCCTTGCATGGAGTGTTTTGACATCTCTCTCCTCCTGCGACGTGCAAGCACAGGAACCAAAACTGCAGCAGCGAGGCGTAATTAAAGCCAACCCTGTTTTAGCATCACAATCCTGTTGTTGTGAGATGCCATGTGAGGATCTGATCCACTGCCAGAGCCTGGACTGTGCAAGGTGTGATGGAGGGCTTTGCTGCAGGCTGTTTTAATAGGGTTCGGCATAACTAGGTCTCAGTATCTGTCTATATGTGGAAATCAGGTCGGGTTTATCCCGTTAATGGTGCTAAAAGCAGAGGGAGGACTCGGCGGGCAGGAGGCCGGGTGTGCGGGGGCCGGGCAGCCACACGATGGAGCTGAACCCTCGGCAGAGCTGACCCGGGGTGGGCGGCAGATATCAGAGCGGTTCCTGGGGTATTCAAAAGTATCCTCCCAAAAGGAGTCTGCTGTCCATCATCTCCTGTCGGCATTTCAGCAGCACACCCCTGGGGATGCTCCGAGCAGGGCACGGAACAGGGTGGCCTTGCAATGGGCTGGAGAAGCTGAGCGGGAGGAGCAGGACGCGGTGCCAAGCTGTCATTTGTCTGCCCGGGCTGGTGGCGGTGCCGAGCGCTGCTGGGCTCACTCCGGTTCCTGGTGGCACCAATCCTCTGTGGGAACGTTCTGCCATCAGTCCTGGCGGCCTTCAGCCGAGATCGTGGTGCCAGAGCCGGGCAGTAAATCTGCAGAGCAAGGGCGAGGGAGTCCTTCTCTGCAGGGAACTGTCCCCAGCACCCACAGGAACTGCTGGTGGTGTCAGCCTTTGCTGTGGCTGCTTCCCATCCTGAGGCAGGGCTGTAGCCCAGCAGCAGAAAGGCACCTGAGCTGGTGTATGGCACCAAGGGAATTAAATCCTGGCGATGTATCCTGTGTGGAACCCCACTCCGGGGTGCTTGTGCTGCCTTCACCACTCCCAGAGCTGGGCACGCTTTTCCAGCCTGATGTGCCAGCACCTCAGGTGGCCACTGCCACAGCGAAGTCCAGGCCTGCCCCGCGTGTTCTCTTCAAAACCCAAAGTTATTTCAAGCCAGCATAAAATATCACACAGGGCTGCCAGCCTAGAGGAACAGAGGAGCCTGCCTACAAGGCCCCAAGGTGGGAGCATTCCCTTCCCTCCCCCTGCCAGAGGGGACAAAGGAACAGGAAAGCTCCTGGCTATAAGGTGAGGCTGGGCAATGGATCAGGAATGATGCTCCCAGCCAGTGCAGTGGGAGAAGCGTGCACCATCCTTGCGTGTCCTTTCATCTGCTGCAGTGCAGGGCAAAGTGTCCAAAAGCACACGAGGGCTGCTGTGGAGTCCTGGTCCTCCCTCTTGCATTCCAGGCTCCCTGAGGCCAGCCTTAACCAGAGCTGTAGCCACAAGCTGCTGCAGAAGGATCCTTGTACCACAAGGACTAAGAGGAAGAGGAGCTGGAACTGATTTTTTTGGCTATTTCAATGTCCGACTTGGCAACCAGAAACCGCAGCTTTTTCCCTCCGGAGCGGATGAGGTCCACGGCACTGCAGGGAGCAGCAACAGGGACAGGGTGAGTTCTGGCTCCCTCAGGAGCCTGCCGAGTCATGCACATTCACAGAAACCCCCCTTTGCCAATCGCCACGCACATCCTCAGAAACCCCCCTTTGCCAATTACCTGCGCCAGTTCAGGGCTACAAGCAGGGGCTGTTTCTGTCCTGCCTGTAGCTTTGCGGAGGGCTTGGCCTCCAGGTTCGTGGTGCCAGGACGAGGGCAAACAAGCCCAAAGCTGCTCTGTGCTATGGGCACCTGGCTCTGCCTCTGAGCTGCCCCATCCCACCACCTCCGAGAGGAAGGCTGGGGTGGGATGGGGCTGGGGCAGCTCTGCATTGCTGAGATCCACCTCTGGAGCTCGCATTTATTTCCCATATACACTCCCCAGTTTGTTGCTCCATAATCCCTCTTCCAAACCCACAGCCCTCTCTCCCCCCTCTCTGGTGTCCTGTGCAGGTCACTCCTCTCCCTGCTGGTAGCGCAGCAACTGCAGCGCTGGCAAGTCCTGGAGCAGAACAGCCAGAATCCTGGACCTGGCAGTAACTCCTGCAGCGCTGGTGGCACGCCAGGCCCTGTGGGGAGGTGAGGCTCACCTCTGGTAGTCTGCCCCGATGAGGCTGGTGCCGTTGACTGCCAGGATGCGGTCCCCGATGGAGAGCCTGCCGTCGGCAGCCGCGGGGCTGTCCTCGATCAGGGTGCGGATGTAGATCCCCGGGGAGCAGAGCGGGGTGTGCTGTTGGCAGGGCAAGGCAGTGAGCGAAAAAAGGGACACAAGGATTTGTGATCCCAAAGGGCCGAGCTCCCCAGGCAGGGTAACTCTTCCCCCAGGGCTCACAACCAAGACGGATGGCAACCTTGGAGATGCTCGAGACCATAGTGGGGATGGTGCTAAGAGTAACAAGATGGAAATGCGATCCTTTACATTTATATCAATTTGTACACAGAAAGGAGAGGTGGGGGCAATCTGCTCTTGTTCAATTTAAATAAGAGTAAAGCATCGTTAACCTGCAGCCCTGTTGGGATGGGAGCTCTGCTCACGCTGTCCCAGGGCTCGCTGATGCTCTGTTTCCTACTGACCAACAGCACAGCTGTGAGGGGCCATCCAAAAGGATGATCCACCCCACAGTGCCAGATTCCTCCTTTGGCAAAGGAGGAGCTGTTTTGATACCGTGTGAGCCTCCCTGCTCCTCTCTGCTTTTCCTGCTACTGCTGAAGGGTGGAGTAAAGACCTCAGCTGAGTCATTTTCCTTTCACAAGAGAGCTGAGCCTGTTTGCTCTTCCCAGCTGCAGGACAGCTGTGGACTTTGTATGCACAGCACAGCACAGAAACCTACGAGAAGAGATCCACTGAGACCCCTCTGTGCCTCCTTGTCCCCAGGAGAAGCAGCCTAGCTCCCGTGTGAAGCCATCAGCTTCCTTGCCGGCTTTTCTTGGGGTATAAACCACGTCCCACATGTCCCACTCCAGCTGAGAACTCACCACGCCGTCGATCAGCCCCATGCCCAGCCCGATGGGTCCCCTCTCCAGCTCCACCACGAAGACGTAGCAGAAGTCGTCGGTGGCAGAGCTGCGGCTGGAAGACTCCGGCGTGGGGTAGTCATAGGGGGTCGGCGAGCAGCCTGGCAGCGGAGAGAGCGGCTTACGGCTCTGGCACCGCCCGAGCCCAGCCTCAGAGCCCCGGGGCAGCGCCAGCTCTCGGTACCTTCGGGGGCGCTGCCTTTGGTGCCGTTCATGCCGTTCCTCCGCGGCTCCTGCAGCCCTTTGCCGGTGCCCTGCGGGGACTCCGGGCTCCCGCAGTCGAAGTTCAGGGGGGTGGTGGGAGGTGTCAGCAGGCAGGAGGAGTCTGTGGGCGCCGTGCCGCCCTTGGGGACCGGACTCCTGCCCAGCTGCAGCTGCTTGAGCTTCTCCTGGAGCTGTGGCTCGCCGGCGGGGGGCTCGCAGGGGCAGGCGCTGGTGGCCGGGCAGAGCTGGGGGTTCCCCTCTGGCTCGGCACAGCCTCCCAGGGAGCAATAATCCTCCGGGGCAAGGGGGCTCCCCAGGGCCTCGCTCACCTCCAGCACCTCCGGCGTCGTGCATGCCTCTTTCTTAAGAAGGAGGAAAATGCTGTGGGACCCCCTGCATGTGCTTTTCACTCCCTACTGTACCCCACCACCCTGTTGCTTTCCTGGCTGCCAGATCCATCCAAAGCCTTGGCAATTCAGACACTGCCAGGCTTGTCCTGGCTTCCCAGCACAGCTCTCACACCCCGCTTTGGTGGCCAGGGCAGTACTGGGGATGTTTGCAGCCAGCCAGGAGGGGACTCCTGGTCATGTCCCTGCTGGAGGATCCCACTGGAAGGGGACGCTGGGGTAGCACAGCTCCTCCTGTGCCACCAGGGCTGGGCAGTGTGGCCCCGGGGTGACAGGAGGAGGCAGCAGTGCCTGTGAGTGCTGCAGGGAACGGAGACAGGACGGGAGAGGAGAAGGGGACCTGCTGAAGGGACATCCTGCACGTGGCAGCTGAGCTTAGCACCCACGGCACGTACCACCCTCCCTGTGCTTTACAGGCATTAGCTAATTAGTGCTCCTGTGCAAGCCTGGCTGCTGGGGACGGGCAGGGTGCAGCTCAGGGAGGACAGGGAACACACACGGAGAACGGGAGCACTGCCCACAGACATCTCCCCTTCCTCCCCGCTAACGAGATTGCTGGGGAGAGCCTGTCCTTCCAGCTCACCTTCCCGTGCCCCCCGTGCTGGGGGATTAGCAGCACTAATCCTTCCAGCAGCTCTCCCTGAGGGCACTGCCACAGCTCCAGGCTGCGGGTGAGGACAGCAAGCCCTTGGCACTGGGCTTGGAGAGGTCTGCAGAGGGACCCAAGACACCCAGGAGAGGAACAACCCCCCGTGGGATATTGGCTACCTTTGGGAGTGCTGAGCCTGGCCCCTCGCTGCTGTGGGGGCTCCGGCTCTGCAGGCTCCAGAGGAAGTGGCGGATGTAAAGGAGGTGTCTGTAGATGTTGTCATCCAACGTCTCCACCTCCAGGTCCACCTTGAAGCCCCCGCTGGGCAGGATGATGGGTGGGTGGTTGTCGAAGGACTCCAGCATCTCATCTGAAAGGCAGAGGGATGGAGCTTAGTACTGGCTCAGGCTGCAGCCCACTTCTGCCTCCCAGCTCTCAGCTGGGATCAGGGATTTAGTGAGCTTGAGCCAGCATCGTCCCTCACTTGGGACAGCAGAAAAAGCCTCATACACTTTGCATCCTTTGCAATATCTGAATTTTGGGGCTATGGTTATCAGCAGTTGCTGCAGGTACTACAGGACACGCAGGAAGGGGAAGGGCATTACCTGCTTGGTTTGTGTGTGATTGGAGCAGGCTGAGCAGGACTCACCGGGCTGGAAGGTGGCTGGACTGTCCTCCTCACTGGGCTGCCATGCTGAGATGCAGCCCACGTCCATCACTGCCTGGCACTGGCTCAGCACCCGGTGCAGCTGCGCGGGGCTCAGCGCGGGGAACTCGGCTCGCAGGGATGGCCAGGTCATCTGTGTGAGGAGACAGAGCAGGAGGCAAAAACGGCAGAGGTGAGAAACTGCTTCCTCTGGGGAACAGGAGCTTTCAAGGGGCACTGGAGGGAGAACCAGAACATCCTCTCCTGGGTACTGCCCACCCACGGAGCCTGGGAACGGGCAGCTGGCGGCAGGTGTGAAAGGGACACATCAGTGTGGGAGACACCCCGGACACCGAGCAGGCGCTCTCCTGCCCATGCCCATCCCCATACCCGGGCTGGGCACCCCTCACCTGCACCAGCTGGGAGCCGGGCATGGCCAGCAGGTTGGCCACGCTGGCGAGTTTGGCGAAGAACTGCTGGGCCAGCTGCTCGAAGCCGGCGCTGCGCAGCCATTCCAGGAGCAGCCGCACGCTGGCCCGCAGCTTCACCCCCTGGGACCAGTGGTAGCAGCCCAGAGAGGAGCCTGAGGAGGAAAAGCAGCCATCAGCCACATCAGGGAACAGCCCCTCCATCCCCCAGCCCTGCCCGGGTTAATGTCCCCAGCATCCTGTGGCTGTCATTCCCGGCGGTGGCTGCACCTTGTGTGGCACTTACAGTGGGGCAGCTGCGTTAATGAGGGCTAACGAGCACCTCAGGCTGCTGTATTTCATTAATGAGCTGCCCCTGTTAACTGCCCTCAGCCTCTTCTGCTCAGGCTTGAAGGGGCACTGGAATGGGGATGGGATCCTTGAGCCTCTCCTGGGAACGGGACCCAGGAGGCAGCAGCTGGGTCTGTGCTTGGCCTCCCTGTAACAACACTGGGACCTGCCCGTCTCCAGCCCCCTCCCTGCTGTGCCCCTTGAGGTGGCACTGGGATGGCATCCCGGTAACTCAGTCCTCTGTGTGTTACCCAGTTCAAGCAGGACTGACCCTTATCCAGGAGCTGGTTGAAGAGCAGGGTGTTGGAGAAGAAGAAGAGGTAGGAAAACATCTGGGAGGTGATCTCGGGGTGCACTTCGTACTGGTGGAGCAGGTCCAGCACAGCCTGGTAGATGAGCACGACCCTGCGGAGCTCCTCGGGCAGCGGCGGGGAGCCCCGCCAGCTCTCCCGGCACTCACTCTGGAAGGGGTTGCACTCCAGCAGGGCGGGGAGCGACACGTAGAGACACTACAGGGAGAGCAGCGAGTTCACAGCAGGCTCCCTTGGTTGGGCTTTTCTGTTTTTGCACCAGCCAAGCCGTGCCTTCACCCCCTCGAGCCGAGCAAACCCTGCCAGTGCTGCTCCAGCAAGGGGCTGCTCCTATTTACCCCCTGCCTTCATGAGCCCCAGTGCTTAAAAAATTGTAAAAAGTTTATAAAAAGAAGTTTATAAAAAGTTTATAAAAAGTTTATAAAAATTAACATGTTGGTCACTTTTAGCAGTTGGAAGAGATGGCCAGCTAAAACCTGCAAAAATTGATGTGAGCCTGGCAGCAACCAGTTACCAGCACGAGGGTGAAAGAAAAGCCAGGCTCGATGGGAGTGATTTTCCATATTGCTTAAATGGGAGAGCGGTGCCTTGCGCTCACTTCTGCCAGGGCAAAGGGAAGGGGAGGGCGCAGGGGAGGAAGGTGCAGCTCTGGAGCGGTGCAGGAGCAGTCCCCGTGTCCCCGTGTGCCGGTGCCAGTGCCCAGGGAGCGTCCGTGCACAGGGCCGCCTTTCTGTGCCTCACACTGCCCGCTCTGTTCCGCGCTGCTCTCGCGGTCCAGCGGCCCAGGGGCCCCTTTCCATCACGCCCTGAATCACACCATTATGCCGCGCCGGCCCGAGCCAAGCAGCCCTCCCCGAACACCTCCCCCGAGCCGCTGCACTGCAGACAAGGAAACACGCCGCAGTAATTCAATACTTTTCCTGGGCTGCGACCAAAAATCGGGGCACTTCAGCCCGAAGGAAAACACCTCAGCGTGGTGCAACTGCCAAGGAGTAAAAGCTTAAAAAAACCCTCTCCTGCTCAGCCCTGGGGATGCTCGTGCTGGCCCCGTGTGACGCTGTACCTTGGAGATGTAGTAGACGCACTGCTGGAAGGTGTACATGATCACCTCCTCCAGCACCGTCATCGCCTCCTCGCTGGCCGTGATGGTCGAGGAGAACAGAGACTCCTTGGAGCCTGCAGGGAGGAGAGGAGGATGGGGGGGCAAACCCACAGCAGCAAGCCCCCCAGACTCCCAGCGTGTGGGTTATCAGAGTTTCCAGGTTTGTACCATCCCCACGGAATCCCTCAACGGGGCAAAGAGGCTCCTCTGGCCCTGGGGAGCTCCCAGCTGCCATCCCCACCTCTCCCATCACTGCTGGCAGCTCGGGGCTGCACCTTCCTGGCCTAAGAACATTTTAACTTTTTGCATGGACCAGAAAGTTTCTGATGCTGGTTTAATACCTTTTTAACCTTTTTTTTCCAATTTGCTGGCATTAACACAGGCTCACCAGTGAGCAGTTCTGCAGGGCTACCTGCAAATCCAGGGTGAAGAAAGCTCCCCAGGGCATCAACCACAAGCTGCTGTGGTGGCAGGGGACACCTGAGTGTGAACACAACAAAATCTGGCTCTGGAGCTGGGCAGCACCACGGCAGGATGTGAGGCTGCTCCTCCCAGAGATCTCCCCACCCACACCACGGAGATGTCCCTGCTGTGAGGATTACTGAGGGTTAACGGAGCATCTCGAGGGCACTGACCACCACCTGTGACTGTGGATTAGCAGAGCAGAGCTGCTCCAGCTGGAAAATCAGGCAGGATGCTGCATCCAGAGCTTACCTTTGATGTCCAGCTCCTCCTCCATGCTCTGGATGTAGGTGGGTGATTTCTGCTGGACGAAGTAGAGGATCTCGATGGCGTTGGCCATCCAGAAGATGATGTGCTGCAGGTCTGGGAGAAGGTCTGTGATGGTGAAGCGGGACAGGGTGGCAGGGTCCTGGCTGGGGAGACACCACAGCTGTTACACCTGCTGCTCCTCAGCATCCCCACTCAGGCTTTTGGGGAGAAAACAGCCAGCCTGGGGCAGTGCCAGAGAGCTTTCACATCCCCCCACCGCCAAGCCCAGCACTCCCCTTACAAAAACCCTTCACAAGGAAAAAGTCAGTAGTTTCTGCTCCGTGGGGTGGCCAAGGGGACTCTGTGGGGACCAGGCTGACCACGGCCACCTGGCCTTTGTAGGGTGCCACTTTTGAGGGAGACTTCCCCTAAAACAGATGGACTGCACTAAATACTCGTGCCCGAAGAGCAGCCCCTCCCCAGAGGTATGTGCTGCTCCCGCCAGCTCTGGACAGTTCAACCCAGCTCACCCGCCCTGGGCTGTTCAAAAATAAAATAAAAAACATCTGGGGAATTTCTCAACTGCTAAACTGCTTTTTCCTGCTATGGGAAGGGCCTGGGAAGCATCCTTGAAGTTTATCCTAAAGGAGAGCTCACAGCAAGCACCAACATTTTCTCCAGATAATGGTTTAGAGATGGGATTTTGGAAATGGCTGGGAGGACAGCTCCTTGCACCACTGGGATTGTCCCAGAACGGTGCTCCCAGCACTGGGACACCTGTGCCACCACCTCTGGATGCACACAGGCCGTGCCAGCGCCATCCCAGCTGCACTGAGGGGTCTCCAGCATGAGGAAGGTCAGGCTCCGGGATGAGGGACATTCCTACTGTATCACTGATGGATGAAGCCACACGTGCAAAGCCTTGGCCAGGTCTGGGATGAGAGAAAACCCCAGCTCCAGCCCCTTCCTTCCTGTACCCCTTAAGGTGGCACTGGGATGGGCATCCCAATAACTCAGTCCCCCATGTGTGCCGCTGCAGGTCTTATTCCCTCCTGAGCTTTTCCAAACCCACACATTCTGTGCAGGCACCGTAGTTAAAGGACCAGAGAGGAACGCGTGGGATTTAGCAGGAAAACTCATCATGCATCACTGCTGACAGGCTGGGAGAGTGGTTTTACCAGGCACGGACTTCCCTCACTCATGGAGGAAGAACCAGGCTGCATTCTACCCGTTTTGAGGCAAAACAAGGAGGGTCACACTTACTGCTGGGATTGCTTTTCAGCCAGCTCCCGCGTCCGCTCCTGGGCAGGGAGAGAAGGAGAAAGAACAGTGAAAACCTGGGATGGGGTGGCCTGAGCCTCACCCCCCTCAGCACTCGCTGCCACCAGAGACCAGGCTGAGAAGCCCCCAGGGAGGGGCTGAGCAACACCCCCACCCCACGAACACCCCGTCCCACCGCCGACTGACCCACACCGTCCTCTGGATCATTTTGGCCGCTTTGAGCAGCAGCTGCCCGAAGTCTCCCGGCTCGAAGTTGGTGGCCGAGTGCTGGATGCAGAGGCAGAGCAGGAAGGCGGGTGTCAGCTTGTGGTCGTCCCCGCCGGGCTCGATCAGGGTCATGATGCGCCGCAGCAGCACGTCCTCGGCCGCGGGCTCGAACTCCAGCTGCAGCCTCCTGCGGGGCGTCCTGGGGCCGCCCGCGGGCGAGGGGCCGCGCTTCTTGGCAGCGGGGTCCTTCTCCTTCAGCAGGCTGCCGCACGCCCCGCACACCTGCGGACCCGCGGGGTGCAGGGCCCGCAGCCTCAACAGCGTCTGCGCCGGCAGCGGCTGCGCCTTCATGGGGTCCTTGTAGAGGAGCAGGTAGTAGAGGCCGAGGGACAGCAGGTCCCCGTGCCGCAGCACCACCGTCCGGGCCACCTCGCAGAAGTTGACGGAGATGCCGGCGCCGGCGATGGGCTCCAGCACCAGCCTCTCCTCGGAGCGATGCCGGGAAGGTCGGAGCTTCCTGATGGTGCAGTGCAGGGGCAGGATGTCGGGGGCTGACAGGCTGATGCTGGGCTTGCTCGCCTGCGTCCTCTGGCCCACGGTGTGCTGCTCGCGGTTCAGCAGGTACACCAGGCTGTCCTGCCGGGCGAGGAGACGCGGCATGAACCGGGGAGGGGGGAGAGGGACCCTCCTCCCTGCCGTGCAGTGAGTGCTGCAGCCTCCCGCTGTCCCCAGCTGTCCCCAGCTGTCCCCCATGCACCTTTGCGTGGCAAAAATGTTTCTTATTTTTACTCTCCCGGCTGCCAAGCAGGACAGCAGCGATCCTTGCCTCGGGCACGCTAATAGATGGGTACGATGGCTTTGGGCATGCGGTAAATGAGGGTGCTTTGGGCAGAAGGAGCCCTCTTTCCACCTCTCCCCCTCATCCCTCCCGCAGCTGCTGCTCCTTCCCACCTTCTCCCCCAGACTGCAGCGATGCCTGCACCCCCTGCCCAGGGGGACAGCGGAACCCCAGGCAGAGCATCCACCCCTGGCCTTGCCTTTCCCTGCAGCCTTCCCACACACCCCGAGGCAGCTCAGGGGACCACCCCGTGCCTCAGTTTCCCCAGCAGCACGAACGGGATGGCTGCAGTGCCGGTGTCACCCTGCCAAAAACTTGGAACAGCCGGATACTCAACGGGCACAAAGTAGCCATTAACTGCAAGAGCCGACCGTGCCCTTTGCAGTTCTCCAAGCGCCTCCAGCAGACGCTCCTTGAAGCCTCTGATTTGCCACTAAGGAGGCAGCCGGGCAGGGGACGGGGCAGCTCAGGCAGAACCGGGGCTCCCTTGGGCCGGGGCAGGGATGCCGCTCGGGGATCACCTTGCCTCCCTGCGGGGCATTGCAGGGGCTCACGGCTCCTGCCTCCCGCGCTCGGGGACAGGCTGGGGACAGACTTGAGGACGAGGCTGCAAGTCCCAAGCCCGTTTCCTAAAGGATGCTCCTCCTCACCACCACCCTCACCACCACCACCTCCCTCGACCCCAGCAGCTCCGGCCATGCAAGCAGCCCCGCTCCCCGGGGCTTTGGGGGGTGGGAGGGAAGCGGGGGGTGCCGGGGGTGCGCAGGAGGCGGCGCGGTGCTTACATGCTGCTGGCTGTAGCCCTGCAGGAGCAGGAGGTGCGGGGACTGGTAGAGGGAGTACCGCATGCTGCTGCCGCCGCCGCTCCGCGCCGCCGCCGGGCTGCCGGGCAGGGTGGAGCAGTGCCGCTGGAGCCGGGCCCCGCTCCCG